>JAEAOA010000587.1:1292500-1590000 GCA_016746295.1 Potamilus streckersoni
AACTTGCAAATATCAATCTGTGGGAAAAACAGCAAGATATACACCCTCTGCTGTTTGTTTTATACTAAGCAGATAAGTTTTGCTTTCATCCCATTAGAAAGTGTTTTCATAACTCACCATTTCTTCATAAGTACATTTGTAGTCTTCCAGTTTGCAGACCATAGACTCATGTTCCTCGTCATATTCTGCAATTTTCTTCCGATAATACTCCAAAAGCTCTCTGGATGGACGCAGGTGACCTATAAAGTTAAAATATATGGGTATAATATCATTTAATTTTTTTCTAAAAGTTTACATTTCTTTCCTTTTAAAGCCAATGGTTAAAGATATATGTATGCCTTTTTTCAAATGAACAAAGTCAGATTATAACAAACTTGTGGGTTCTGAGAAATAAATGTGCCTTGGATAAAAGATGTCCACTTTAGTAACATGAAGAGTATGTCCACTTTTGTAAAATTAACACCACACATGTTTGTCTATATACATATATGTATATACATGTATGTATAGGGACCTTTTTAATGATGGTAATCTGTAATTTGTATCTGACCTAGGCCAAAATCAAGTATTTGACCACTGACAATTATTTTGTGGCTAAAATTGTATAAGATTGTGGATTAAATATTTACATAATTATGAATGGCAAACAGGTTTGTAGTCTTGATTCTGACCTTAGAAACTCCTATAATGGAAAATTCTATTAAGTGACATAGTATTTTCAGAAAATGGTGATTGCAACCTAGGTCAAGTAGGTAGCTACATAATCCTGTTTACCAAAGAATTAATCATTCTTGCCTTAACATCTGAAGCAGAATCACTGCTATTGTTGTGTTTCGATTTGGGTTTATTTATTGATGCAAACTATTATTCACTGGAAATACAAAGTGCTCACTAATAATTTTCTTGGACTGGAACATTAATTTGGAGTTACAGTGAATTCAGACAAGGACATTCTTTTTGATTATATTAATGTTATACATCAAAAGACTTAGCACATTGCCACACTCCAGGCCACTGGCATATTAGAACAATTGAGACAATGGCATATCAACCATATATTTAACATTGGAATTAATTGGACACACTGGAATTCAGCTGGAATTCCATACATTTGGACTTGTGATAGAATTTTTAGGACTATTTGGGATTTAATTCACAATACTGTTAAGTTCTTTTCTAAATTTTCACTGTGTATTCTAGGGAAATCCATTATTTGTGGAATATTACAAAACATTTTGTTTTTATAGTATATTCTTCTTGGTGAGAAAACCAGAGAAACCTGCATGAAAGCTGGAGAATAGCGACTTGAAAATATGTATGAAGACTGACTGCAAATTTTGTCCCTTTATATAGAAAGCCCTGACCAATTTGTTGAGCTAGCTAAGGTCTTTAATTTTTTCAATAGCTTGGGTATTAGGAGGTTACCCTGATAATTGATTTTATTTGACAGATAGTCTGTTATTTCCTTTATCTTTGCAGGATGCAGTTATATATGGAAAGAAGGCTGTTTGTCCTTCTCTGCAAGATATATTGATGCCTTCTCCATATATGATTGACTCACAGTTGGTGGTGGCAGCCATTTAAAAGTTTGCAACAGAAGATATATTTTCTATTAAGCTATTTTAAATCTAAACTCCTATGCTCTCACTGTCCTCATCAGGCACTACCTCAATGCCTGTCTAGAACTTTCAAAAGTAATAGATTGGTTTGATGGCTTTCCATCATCTCTCATGTCATGGCATATCCTCAATTTATAAGCCTTGATGGCTGAACTGGCAAAAGAAATGCCATGGCTTATCTTCCTGGTACTCCAGAACGATTGCTGGACAGGCAGCTAGATAGATGGCTCAGTTGCTTCCTGGATCGTGGGCTCTTCAAAACAGATGGCTCAGTTGCTTCCTGGATCGTGGGCTCTTCAAAACAGATGGCTCAGTTGCTTCCTGGATTGTCGGCTCTTCAAAACAGATGGATCAGCTGCTCTTATACCATGGACCTGTCAGTCTGTGTGTTGCATGGTTTGCCAAAGTTATAGATCTTGGTCATTAGACAATAGGTATGGTCAGCTTGGTCATTAGACAATAGGTATGGTCAGCTTGGTCATTAGACAATAGGTATAGTCAGCTTGGTCATTAGACAATAGGTATGGTCAGCTTGGTCATTAGACAATAGGTATGGTCAGCTTGGTCATTAGACAATAGGTATGGTCAGCTTGGTCATTAGACAACAGGTATGGTCAGCTTGGTCATTAGACAACAGGTATGGTCAGCTTGGTCATTAGACAATAGGTATGGTCAGCTTGGTCATTAGACAATAGGTATGGTCAGCTTGGGCATTAGACAATAGGTATGGTCAGCTTGGTCATTAGACAATAGGTATGGTCAGCTTGGTCATTAGACAATAGGTATGGTCAGCTTGGTCATTAGACAATAGGTATGGTCAGCTTGGTCATTAGACAACAGGTATGGTCAGCTTGGTCATTAGACAATAGGTATGGTCAGCTTGGTCATTATAGGTATGGTCAGCTTGGTCATTAGACAATAGGTATGGTCAGCTGGCTGAATATGAGATGAAGCAGTGATTGTGATATGGATCATCAAGTTTCAACAAAATTCTGACAACACTCCAATTAGTGAAAATAGGAATACAAATTTGTGAATTTTGACATGAATTTATGAAGCAATCTACGAGTCCGGGAATATTTGTTGGAACAAATGTTGAGCACAGTCTCCAGCTGATAAAGGTAGATTGTGTTCAACAAGAAATCTCACAAACAATGCTTCAGTGTTGGTAGCTTGCAGGTCTTCCATTGATGGTTTAAAATATTCCAGAGCTAAAATCTGCTAAGAATTTTTAATTTTCCCAAACTTGACATGCTTTTTGGTATCTGTGTGCTTCCTCACATCATCTCTGTCACTATGCCATTTGCTAAAATTTGTGGCACAATGTGTGCAAAAAGCATGATGCATGTCAGTGTTTGATGGCTGAATGCATGGCCAATTTTTAGTACATTCCAAACTAAATTTCACATTTGTGCAATATATTTCTTTTCCTTGGTGGTGAAAACATTTTCAAGATGTGATGCCAAATAGTAATTCAAATCAGTATTAGCAGTGCATGCACAGATAGGCCCCAGTTTCTCTCAAAAGCATTTGTAAAAACTACTCTTACATAAATTAAAATAAGCTAAAATGCTTGCTACTGGGCCAACTGTATCAATCAGCTATAGTTCTACTACTATCATGACCAGCAGTATTGGACCGTTTTAGCAACTGCTGTTCAAACTACAATGCAATGCTTGTTACTTATAATAAATTGTCTATGCAGTGAGCGTGAATAGACAACCAGCTACACATACCAGTTATAACGTGTTGAAGTACAATGTCAACAAAACAAGTCTACAATTGTGAAAAGATTCACACATATATATATACCAATTAAAAAAACAAAGATCACAAAATGTAGCAATGACATTTATACACACAACTAAACTACCTTTTTGCAGGAATGGGTTGAAATTGGGAAGATATTGAAGAATATCAAGAGGTCTTGTGGAACTGTGTTAATGGTAGAGAACAAAAGGTGTAAACTCGTATCCATCTTATTAATTGTTAGTGCCATAGTGGTGGCAGGGGAGATAATGGGTAAGAGTTTCTTCCCTTCCTCAACATAGTAAATTAATAGAAAAGTTTTGCATCTTTCTGGCAGAGCCTGATTAAGAGGTAGTGGAGTTTATTTTCCTTGCAATTAGCATAATGGGGAATTTATTTAAAGGAGAAAGTTGTGTTTAAGGTTGTATATTTTAAGTAATGGCCATATTAGATTAGCATCACTGGGGATACATAACTAGAGTGTTATATTCATTTCCACTAAGAGGTTAAGGAGAATGAGTGAAAGATTGCTGTGCTGACTTAAAGACAAAGAGTTAAAAACAAGAAAAAACAAAACATGGATAACTAGATCAAGACGAGAATCTATATATACAATCAGTGCTCATTTAAATAGTTTTCCAACTTGCCAAGAATGCCATTCATGATACAGTGGTAAATACTGAAATTATTTTCAATTTGAGAAAATTCTCCATCCAATATATACCCATACCTAAACGTTCATTAATGCTTGGTAGGTCTTCTTCAACGCTTTTCTCTTGGTCAACTTTGCTATCACTTCCTGTCATTGATGTGTTCATCATGATTGGTGTGGTGGGTCGACTTCTTTTACCAGCTGAACCTTTTGAGGTTCCATCCTTTTTGCTACCCCCTCCTGGACTGGAAGAAAAGGTAAAACAATTTCAGTGGAAGTAAAACAGCTTTACCTGTAAAGCCAACTTTCGGTTAATCAATTTATTACAAACCAGACGTCTTTATTAAATTGTAACTTCAGTAATATTTTCCCAAAATTGGAAAGACAAAAAAAAAAAATAAAAACAACCTCTAAACTTTGGACCTTCAACAATTAAATGTAACATATAACAGTAACTAGATTAGAGTTTGCAGTTACCAACACATACAAATTCTTAATCAACTACTGCTCATTTTATTTTTTTTTCCATTTACCTCCGGTTAATAAAATTTTCCAACTAATTTAGTTGACACAATCTTGCATTGTCAAGTAAATGAACATAAAGAATGACATCTTTCAGTCTAAAATAACAAAGTTAACAATAAATATTTTTAATATGTACATTTCAAATTTACCTGGGCTAGCACACTTTGACTTTATGTAGTAATTCATGTCATAATCCAATGTTCATTGTAATTTGTATTCAAAAGAAAACAAGATAACAATCCTATGTAGTCTTTGTATGTGTTCCCATTTACAATATTAACAAAACATTACTTTCCAGTTGTTTTTTTTATTTAGTGAACTACACTGGAAATCATGTGTTACTTCCATTAGGGGAACTCACTCTTGTTATATGAATTGAAACCATTTATCGATAGCAATTTTATCATTTTATTTAATCGGTAATCAGTGCTCTATGAAATTTGAAGTAATCAATTTCTTTAACTCCATTGTCACAAATTCCATGACTTTTTCAAAACTTTGCAAGGTTTTGACAAATTCCATAACTTTTCAAGGCCCTTGAAATTTATTTTTTTAAATTCCAAAACTTTTCCAGGATTCCATAACCTGCAGGAACCCTGGAGAATATTTATTTGAAGCTAATGGGAAGCTAGAGGATTTTTTTCCCCCAAATCCCAGTCAAACCATGAAAAATTGATGTTCTGTTCCTAACATAGCCATTTTTGGAAATGTGTCCATATAGTTCCTGTTGATGCATTAATGAGCATGGTTTTAATGGTCAATCAGCTATGAAAATGCATGCCTGTGAATTTGTGTTGGAATTTGTTTTGTCTGTGCAAATGATGTCAACACCAGCTCAGTCTGTAATACATTTCACCTGGGGCTTCAACATAATATTGTACCAACTAAGCAAGGTCAAGAAAACAAATCAAAGGCCATATTTTTCTGCCACTCCCTCTACATTTATAAAAAAATCAGCTATCTTTTTTGCTTCCAAATAGAAGTTAGCTTAAATTTTCCTGTTACTTTGCCAGGTAGCATGACTCCTGTGTAACACACACACACACACACACACACACACACACACACACACACACACACACACACACACAGACAGAGATAAGTTTGATTAGCTTCACCATAATACGTAGCATCAGTATCAAAACAGGCCATATTAGTATTTATGTGGGGCCTTATTGAAACCCAAAAGCATAATGCAAATAAAGTTAAGAAAAATTTCACTGTATTAATCTTTCATATAAAACTGCCATGCATTCCAATGCCCCTAAATATGCCTTTTATGATGGTGAATGTCATTTAATATTATGATATACAACAACAGGACAATCCATAATGAAAATGTAACTGATGCAGTCAAAAACTGACTTCCGATGCAGTCAAAAACTGACTTCTGATGCAGTCAAAAACTGACTTTTGATGCAGTCAAAAACTGACTTCAAGGAACAACTACAAAACTTATCAAGAAGGCTGTCAACAAAATTTCAGGATGAGGAGTCCAGGACTCTTCATTAATGGAACTCAGGAGTCCTCAGCCTATATCTGACAGTCCCTGGCATAGTTTTTTGGGTCCCTTACTTTCAAAACAATAGAAAGGAAAATGAGAAAGTACATGGTCATCATTTTATTACATATCTGGATAAATTCTCAGCCATCAGATCATATCAGACATAATTTCAGCAATTATAAAAAAAAAACTTAAGTTAATTTCTTCACTTTTTCCTTTTAGTTTTGATGAAACAAATGAGTCATTCTGAATATTGAAGTCTTGTTGTTGTTTTGGGGTTTAATGCCATTTTTCAGCACACGATAGGCTATACATGGCGGCCAGTATTAATGGTGGAGGAAGAAACCGGGAAATCTGCAGAAAGAACCACCGATCCATGAGAAGTTACTGGCAAGCATTCTCACATATCCACATCTCAGACTCGAACCCACACAGACTGAGGTGAGATGGCAGTGATCCGTAACAGATAGCGCTAGGGGCCCTTTAATAAAGTCATCGAGTATAGGATGCTCCTCCAATTATTCAAGTTATTCAGCATTTCATTGAAAAGAATGGTACTGTTTTGTGGTCATATTTCTTCACGCCAATTTTTAGTTTCCTCAACAGCATATGGGATTGCTTTTCATTTTGCATAGCACAGCAATCCTCTGCAACAATTTATAGAGGGTTAAACTTGTGACAGCTAAAGAAAAATTGCTGCAAGTTAAGTTAGTATTTCCATTTCAAATTAGAGGATTTTGCTTTTCACCAGTAATAAACAACTTACAAATTGCTTTTAATACACTGTTTCCACCTTATTCAACCACAGTACCACTTCTTCCACTGAGGTATATAAATTCACATGTTCAAAGTTCTGCCATCAGTTCTGTCAACATCCTTCACCATAGTTGTGATGGAGTCAGTATTAAATACATATTCCAAGTTCAAGTTCTCTTGTCCACACCTTTGCTCGCACTTGTGAGCAATTTTTACTTATTGGCACTCATGTCTTTGTTAGGAGTCAAATTATTTTTTCTGGATTCTAATTCTGCAGTCTAAATCACATATTGAAGTAGTGGTTATTATTATTATTATTACTATAACATATTGATAATTTGACAGTACTGTCCAATTCAAACTGAGAAAGCATTGATTACTTTCAAAATTTATGTATGCATCATCATCATTTTTTAAATAAAAGGGCATCACTTATTTGCCAAACAATCACAACTGCTCACAAAAACATTCAATAAAACATGGTTCTTTAAAGTCACACCAAAGATTAACTGTTAATTAGTCACACTGGCTTAATGCCTGTTTATCTAAGTTTAGTCATTAGCTACTCTGCAAATTTGCCATGTGGCTAACCAAAATTATAAAAAGTGGATTGTTCTTGGAGAAAATGATTTACTTCATGGGATTGCATTAAAATGAGAAAACTGAGACTTTTACCTATTTTTTAATGCCGAAGCTCAAGTCATTGTGAGCCCTGTATCAATATCCACTTTATGTATTAAAAAAAAAGTCAAATATGAAATAACATCGTGAACATTTGCAAAAAAGTAACTTATCAAATTCTTATTTCCACTGCATAGGCTAACATTATACATGTGTAAAGTGCAAGAAAATCTCCAGTGTGACAGGTTAAATCTCCAGTGTGATATATAAATCAGCTTAGACATGATGTCAAAAGTTAGTGAAATATCCAGTGTGATATGTCAGTAAGCTTAGACATGATGTCAAGGGAGTTTCTTGAAATATCCAGTGTGACATGTCAGTCAGCTTAGACATGATGTCAAAGGTGTTAGTGAAATATCCAGTATGATATGTCAGTCAAATCAGACACGACATCATGACAAGTCAAATTTTCACAGTCGGATATGTAATGCCAGTCACCTTAGACAATGACGTTATGAAAAGTCAGTTACACTCTTATGCTACACCTATTTTAGAAAAAATTCATTCCTTGTTGGCCAAAGGTGGCTCAGTGGTACTTGTGACAAAAAAGATGCTGGTTCAAATCCCATCAAGAGATCAGTCAAAATAGTCTATTGTAGTGTGTCATTGGACACTTGACTTACAATCGCATACAGTAATCTTAAAGTCTTACTGTGCCATAGAATCCAATTGCATCCAGACTTTTCATGCAGTAATATATACATACTGATTTTTTTTAAACAGCTCAAGAGAAAAAAAATAAAAATGCTATAAATAAAAGAAATTTGTTGTGAACAAGGAAGGAAACAAAACAAAACTAATCTTGCTTTCTTACCATTTAAAGTGAACTCTGAAATGGAAGTTAAAAAAGATGAACTCTGGTAGCAACAAACAATATCAGTATTGAGCTTTGGCAAGAAAACTGGTATGGAAAAGAAAATCATTATTTTAAATTTCTTTCTTTTGGTACTACTTAATTGGTTTGTTATATTAAAGGTTATGCATGTGAAATTTATTATTAAATTTTTATTATTAAATTTATTATGCTGTTTTATTATTTTGTTACTATGTACATGATTTAGCTGTGCATAATATGCACTTTTTAAACATAATTTTCTTTTTTTTCATATCGATGAACTAAAAATGTTTTCTTTTCAGGTCAATCTAACATAAGGATGAAGGTAATAAATTTCTACACATGTCATCATTTGTGAAATATAAATCTGTTGCATACAGCATTGTAGCTAAAATTTTTACTGGTGCTAGCCTTATTAAAGTAAATAAATCTTAAGAACCCCAATAGTCTTGTTCTATGACAGATTCAGTTAATAAACTTGTTTCATTTCATATCACATCACAGTGCAGCTCTTTGTACCATGCCTTGATGGAAATTAGATTAGGACTTGTAATTTGTTGTTCTAAAGCAAAGGATCACATTGTAGTGTAACTATTATGATACTAGGAGATCTAATAAATTTGTTCTTTTATATTCTTGGTTAAATTAAAAAAATAATATTTACAATTCAAACAGAGTTAAAGTTTCACCAGACGCACCTTGTGGGACAGGGCTAATCAAATCCCACAGCCAGACATCCTGGACTATTAATTCTTGAAGTCAGGCAAGCAAAAGTTTCCATTTGATAATCCAGTTGTCTTCCCTTTTAATAAGCCAGGAAAATCCTTTTTTTCATGCATTAATCACTAATTAATTATCTACCTTTACCTGGCCAGGCTTGCTCATGGGACATAATCAATGCCTGATTCATCCCACATCTAAGTTAAAACTTATTACATCCTATATTACAACTACTGCTGGTCAGTGATAACTGCTTAGCATATACATGATCCACTGCACTTCTGGGCAAAGGGATCGAATCAAAACACACACCAACAAAACAAAGCTGGTAAGACAGATTCACAGAAAATGAAGTAGCTTACTCAACCATGTTTCTCATGAATGGCCCAATCTAATTTTAATCTGGTATCTGTAATTAAATTAATGAAAAGAACTTAACCAGCATTTCTAACGGTTTCCTTTATTTTGATTACAATAATGATTCTTCAATTGATTAAACAGAAATAATTATGCTAATCCATATTTAATCAAAAAACATGTTATGATCTCAATTAAAGGAAGAAACCGGGAAATCACCGGAAAGAACCACCGAGCCACGAGAAATAGTTGTTTTAAATCTCAATTAAAGACCTGATCTGGGAGTTTACTGTGTAAATGCTCTTTAGGTAAACTCAAGTAAATAATTTGCTGCTGCTAATAAAATTGGCTGTATACTTAGCTAGCTCTTTTGATTCTAGCCGTTTCAAAATGTGTGTAGACAAGTATCCTATATGTTGTACATTCGATTTTAGGTTCTGAATGCATAAGTGTTGGCTTGAGTTTATTACTCATGGTGATGGAAGATTTAATATGTGTGCATGTTTTTAGAATGTCTGCTTTTGCTTTTACATACTGTCTATTTAAAATCAACACTCATGTAAACAATAACATTTGGATGTTTTTGGCCAATAAACCAAAATATTGGATATTTATTGACATCTGTGCATTGTATTTAAATCACAGATTATATGTTTGGGAAAGGAGATTAGATCAAATGTAAACTGGCAAGCCAATGTGCATGAGTATTTAAGCATTGCTTTAAAATAAAGATTAATAATGTAAATAGTGTGTGTGTATGTGTGTGTTAGATTTTTAGCTTAAATAATTTTTCAGTCAAAACGCTATGAAGCATCATAGACATGTACATGATGTCCCACCCAGCTACATTATCCAGACACTAGGCTGACAAGCCCTAAAACTAACCTCTTAATCCTGAGAGCCATTTTTATAAGTCTTAATAAGTATGACTTGGCAGGGGTTCAAACCCACAAATCTGTGGCTGACATTCTAACCATTAGACCACAAAAGTGGTCAATAATAATAATAATAATTCATGTAATAATAATAATAATAAATAAATAATAATAATAAGAGACTGATTGTTGAATCAACTGATATCAAAGTTACTTTTAAAGTTTGAGTCAATTAACTCATTTGTTTTTAACCCCCTACCAATTTCAATAATGGAAACCTTTAATTTGACAAAAAGTGCAACGAACTTAGTCAATTCATTCATTGATCTATATTTTCTAACCTGTGAGTAGAACAGCCATAACACTCTCACTGTCTGTGCGATTCATGCTTAACGGAAATTTTCAATATAATAGATGGACATGCTTGAGACCCATTTCCAGTTCCTGGACCAGTCCATTTTCAGCAAAGGGTTGTTGTTGTTGTTGTTGTGGTGCTTAACGCCATTTTTCAGCACACGATAGGCTATACATGGCGGCCAGTATTAATGGTGAAGGAAGAAACCGGGAAATCACCGGAAAGAACCACCGAGCCACGAGAAGTTACTGACAAGCTTTCTCACATATCCACATTCGCCAAATCTTAGACTCAAATCTACACAGACAGAGGTGAGATGGCAGTGATCCGTAACGGACAGTGCTTTAGACCACTTGGCCACTCAGGGCCGCTCAGCAAAGGGTTGTATGCACTACTAAAGATGTACATACATGTCATCTGCTTCTGATATTAACAGTATCAAATCAAGCAGAGGAAAAGAATGACAACCAAAAAATAGTGTTTCACGTGAATTTAACAAGTGGTTTCATTAATATGTTCATGTGTGCAAAGGAATATAATTCCAAAATGAACGTTATGGTAATTTATGGAATTATCTGGCAGTTACCGAATAGGATGAATTATGCCATTATGTTGTCTGATGGAAATAAACTGCACCGTAGTGTGCGGAATATGGTGCCATGTTAGTATGGAAAGTCTGTTAAGCATGAAAGGTGCAAGGAGATGCCAGTATTAGTGCCATTCTGGTCACAGTCAGGTTAGAAATGATAAATCAAT
Organism: Potamilus streckersoni; assembly: GCA_016746295.1. Lineage (NCBI taxonomy): Eukaryota > Metazoa > Mollusca > Bivalvia > Unionida > Unionidae > Potamilus > Potamilus streckersoni. The sequence goes on from JAEAOA010000587.1 coordinate 1,303,885, forward strand.
GATTCAATAGACTTATTTCTGTGCACTTTTTATCACATTAAACATTTTAGTTATTGCAATCGGTAGGGGTTACAAACTGGCCTCACTAAACACCCCAAAATACCCCAATATTTCATATAATCATATCAAAGATCCCAAAATTGCATCTGAATGCTACATCATTTCATATCACACATCATTTGGAATCTGAATTCGTCATTCTATTTGTTGGGTTAAATTGATTCATTGCACACTACATCATTTCATTTAATATCACGTCATTTGGAATCTAAATACATTATTCGGTTTTGTTCGCTAAATCATTTCATGTGACACCACATCATTTGGAATCTGGATTATCATTTCATTTCCTGGGTTAAATCATTTGATTTCATACTAAATCATTTGATTACTGTAATTTTGGCGGTGACAGCTGCCCATAGATATATCAAGTAATCTACACAAAGCAATTTTCCTTCACAGTCAAGTAAAATAAAGGGAAATCACTCCCGTGAAATTTGTAACAATCAGTGGTGATGTATTTGAAACATTTATCAAAACTTTTGATGGACCATTTGAAATGAAACTTTGTATATTCGTATATAAACAGTTTATAACAAAATAAAGGAGGGAAGTACACTGCATTGCCATTTAATGAGGATATTGTTATTAAAAATATATCATTAAAGAGATTTGATGTAAGAATTCTTTTCCTCAGGTTATCGGAAATGGGTACTTCAACCATGCGTTTTTGCTTTTATTTCGCTTTCTGGTGCGATTTTGAGAGCTTTGATGTGATTATATGTACTATTTGGGTGTTCTTGGGGTGTTTAGTGAGACCCGGTACAAAAAAAACCAAATATCAAAAATGGGGTGTCAAGGGTCAGAGGAAACTCGGACTATAGCGTCGGAATATAGTAGTCGGTAAACTAGCTCCAACCAGCTTATGTTTAGTATGTAATGCAAACTCAGACTTTAAATAAAATTTATCTATGTCTATGTGTAATACATAAAGTGAGTAGGCTAAAGATCAGAATATACCATATTTTAAAATATCTGCATATGGACATTATTCATGATCAGAACCACGAACAGGACTTCAAAACAAGCCTGGGCACATTTGTCAGCTTTTGAAGAATAAATTGATAGACGATAATCCCTTGATTATGTTAAAATAATCCTGCAAGAAAATAAGATAAATCCAAGTGTACACATGGATCATGAAATGGTACATTTACCAACTTTAGATTATATTCTAAACCAGTTTATAGAGTGCAGTTGTTTTGCCAATTAATACCTTGAGGGAGTAGACGCCATTTTGAAATTTCCGCTATGTTTTAGACTGGCTTCCAAATCTTATTAACTTGACAAAAGTTATATTAACTACAACAAAGATAAGAAACCAAACTATTTTTAGATTAGTTAGTGCAGAATGAATCAGACTGGTTTTATTTACTTTTCTCTATATAATTATGAAAAGGAAAATAATATTTACTAAAGCACGCCACTAACAAAAGAAATATTGAATAGGGATCTCGCTAAGGAATAATTTTATAATATTAATGTAAGAAAGAATAACACGTATTATTGTGCTCGATAAGTAAATTTTATAATAAGCCACATCCAATTTGCCAAATTTACTCCGTGTTTAACTATATTTAGCTGACCAATCATAGTTAGTCAACACATATTCATTCGCCAGGACGCGTGAAATAACGTTTGTATTTGAAAAGTATATCTCATAGACTGAAATACTACTAGTTTCACTTTTGATTTATCAATAAATAATGATAATTTCTATTTTAAATGTTGCAGGTATTTATTTTTACAGTAGCTTTATAAGAACTCCATGGTACTACTTTAATCGTATCGTGTCTTCATTTTGGGTGTTGTTCGGTCCCAGTTGTAACATGACATAAACTTTGTGGAAAATCACATGGAACTACGATTTCTTTATTTTTGTTTGTGTTTTTAGCAGTTTCATTCCACTTATTCAGGATCTACTGATAATGCAACAATGGGCGAGTCGGATGATCCTTATTTAAATTTTGAGCCACCTCCAGAAGCACCAGTTTTCACTCCGAACGAGGAGGAATTTGCAGATCCTTTGGGCTACATTGCTAAAATCAGACCTATTGCGGAAAAAGCTGGCATATGTAAAATAAAACCACCACCGGTCGGTCTTTTTTGTAATAATTGCTATCTTTGAATTAGTTCTGCATGTTACCTCTCTCACTGACTTACTTTCAAGTTCACTATATTAAGAAAACTGTCATTACGTGCGTCTTGTTTCAGCAAACATGGCGACGCCTTTTGTTGGCAGGGCTGCATAAAGTATGCAAGTAATATCAAGAACTAAAACACCATAATTCACTAAATTATGAAATTTAGCGTTTCCTTATGCCTAAATTTGATGGTATACACTACTGTCAATACTCAGACTCTTGTATTTTTCATAAATATTCATTGCTACTTATTTTATTAATGATTTTGTTAGAAATTTCTGTTACAGAACTGGTAATGATTGAGTTTTGTTGAGAGTGACACATCTGTCACATTGACCCAGAAAACAAATAAACGCCTAATTCTTCATATATTTTCAGTTTTCCCCTTTATGTATGCATTTTGAAGAAAAAATTGTGAAGTGAAATTTGCAACTTTATTATTACCATTTTGTCTCAAAGAAATAACAGGATTTAGTTTAAAGCAATTAATAAATGTTTTAGAAACAAGAATTACATTTCTGTTGAGTTTTACTCTAAATCGTCAACATTTGTCTCCATACAAATTTTATGGAATAGTGATGTTTTTACCTTAAGAAGTGGAAGATAAATTGAGAAAAGTTAACACACAGACAGAAGTATAAATCTGTGCATTGCAATTTAATTGTTTTCATATTAAAGTAGTTTAGGATTTGTTTGGTGCAGAGGAATATCACTTGTTTTAAACTTATATTAGATCAGAAAAAAATGTGATAAATTATAATTCAAATATGCATCTTTAAAATAAATATTAAAAATATCTTTTAAAAAAAAGTATAATAGTAAATTGAAAGATATACTAGGCAAAATGTATTAGATAGATTCATTAGATATTCAGAATGTTTAATTCTACAGAGCAAATGTTTTTGTTTTTATTTATTAACATCTGGGCTACGTATTTGTTATGTGGTCTGATTTGTTGAGAAGGCAGTTCTTCAATTTTTTTTACCAAAATCACCTACAGAGTTTTGTACCAGTTGCTTTAACGAATAATTATCCAAGATTTGTCATCACCTGCAGGCATTGGAATAACAGACTACTTTCTATAGTGGTCAGTGGTTGCTTTCAGCCTGAAATGTGAAATTCTGGAATTATTTTGTCAGTGGGTGCCTTCATTCATTTTAGGACTGGCAACCACCTTTTGCAGTGGATGTGGATAAATTTAAATTCGTTCCTCGGATACAGAGGCTTAATGAACTCGAGGTAAGACATGTTCTTATTATTTCTTTAGATGTTAGTTCTTATTGATATCATTCCTTTTAATTATCTCAGTGATTATCTTTTAATTCTTTTTCAGGAAAAGTTAAAACCTAATATTTATTCTTTTAATCAATTAAAATGTTACAACAAAACCTGCTTGAAAAATGAAAGATAAGTTTTCAGATAAACAAATGTAGACCTTCACTTACAAACCCATTTTGACTTTGTAGTGACCTTAAACAAAGTGCAGATTCCACCTGTTAAACTCTTTAACCAATTCAGTTTGGCATCTAATTCCATGCAGATTGTATTAGAATATTGAATGCTTAAAGCAGACTACAGTGCTCTCTGTAAGCACTTGCAACATGTCATGCACCTTTACAGATGCTTCCTGTTTTGTTGCGCACTGGACCCTCAAAAACAAGTTCTACTCTCTCGGTTTTTAAAATTGTGATTTTATTAAATATACATTTTCCTTAAAAAATTGTAAAAGAAACCCTTGTAAGAAAATTTATATCATGAACAAATTAAAGAATGTAGTAGATTAAGCCTTGTTGATGGATTTTGTTTCTTTCTTTCACAAGACCCTCAATTTTGCATACCATTTCTGGAGACTTATGGTCCTGAAATTCTAGTGCAGATGTAGAAGTTTTGCAATTAGATGCATAAATATTTTTGACCTATCCTTCATTTTGAGGAATAGGGAAGTAGTGAATGATCATATCTTCCAATTATTGTTTCAAAATTGGCAAACTATATTTATCAGAGAAAGTTTCCAAATCACACATTTTGATTGGAATATATGAAATTAAAGTGAATCTTTTCTCAGATTATTTATTTATCTTATTGAGAATTGAAATTCAGGGATGTCCTATGGATGTTCTTTCATAATTTTGCAAGAAAAGCATTACATAATAAAAATACTTTTTGATTGACTCCCCCACAAGGAGTTGAAATATAACATTTGTTTTGCTCAGAAGCATTATTAGATATTCTGAGTATTTCAGTTTTTTGGGAGGAATGTCCAGCATGTAAATGGATGATATTACATATGCAATATGTAAATGGGATGTAATTACATATACAATATGTAAATGGGATTTGGTTGCACTGGATTTCGCATTGCATGTTTAAGAATGTGGGCCATTGGCCGATCACAATAGGTTTTCTATAACTTGAGAGCCAGCAACTCTTTTTGCATCTTTGATATTAGTTTTTTGTTGTTTGTTTTTTGCCATCATAATTTTGACCAATCTTTAAAAATGTTCAGTTTGTTTTATTATTTTAGACAACTTTCAAATGTTTAATACGGTATTCTCAGTTTCCCCATGTAAAAGATTGAATTGCTTTTTTTTTCAGTATACAGAGTTCATTGTGTTTAACAAGACACCTTTTTCATGAAGAGCATATTTTTCTTTGTCTGGGTTTGATTTATGCAGAGAATAATCCAGTGTATATTTGTAGACTTAAATTTTTTGTCATTTTGTTTTATACTATAGAAATTCTTTCCAGTATGCAATTTTCAATGCAGTTATTTATCAAAACAAAATTTCAAGTCTTGTTGGATTATATTTAGGTATAGATGAGAGGTGAATAAATTATGAGTTTTATTCTCAGGTTTGGAACTGATTACATTTTTAAAATAGATTTGGATAATTTATCCATACTATAAAACACAAAGCAGTCTTATCAGGAAGTTAAGTGTGTCCTTTTGAATGTGGCAAATGCTTTAATGACAAAGACAATTCTTTGTTGATTTATAAGGCTGTATTGGAGTGAGAAAGTATTTTCTCAGTGATCAAATACTGTCCTTTATTTAAACCATGCACAGAACATCTGTAACTTGAACCAGTAGCATAGTTAATATTGATCAGATGTGTCTTCCTACAGTTTGTAATGTGCTTAAGACAAAAGTGGTATTGAAGTAGAAAATGTGTATTGTGAGAAGAATGAGGAAATCTTTAAGCAACAGAAAATTTGAAATAAATCAGCCTAGTGTGTGTCAAAAGATTTGAACTAAAAAAAATTTGGGGTAGGTAAATTCTGTGAAATATAATAATATTCATGAGTTTTGTGGATGTCATGATAAATATTTATGAAAAACATCATCAGTTTAATGTTAATTTGGTTTCATTAGTAACTTGAAAAAATTTGGAAAATTGTAACATGTTTGCTTCATAATTTGGACAATTTAAGCTCTATGAAATTTATTACTGAAATTATTTTAATAAAACATTTTATTTCATCTGATTTTCTCATCACTTTTAATTTTCTTATTTTCAAATTTCATTGTCACTTTAACTTATTTTAAATTAATTTCTCTGTGGTTGTTTTATTTGAAATTTTTTCTTTTAATTTCATGGTCAATCTTATTTTGGTTGTATTTGATTTTATTGCCAAAGATGATTAAGAGGTGTATCCTATACATTAGAGTATAGGAGTATAGTATGTGTATCCTATACATTAGAGGTCTATGTATATCCTATACATTAGAGTAGTGGTCTATGTGTATCCTATACATTAGAGTAGAGGTCTATGTGTATCCTATACATTAGAGATCTATGTGTAACATATACATTAGAGTAGAGGTCTTTGTGAATCCTAAATATTAGAGTAGAGATCTATGTATAACATATACATTAGAGTAGAGGTCTATGTGTAACATATACATTAGATTAGAGGTCTTTGTGTATCCTGTACATTAGAGTAGAGGTCTATGTGTAACATATACATTAGAGTAGAGGTCTATGTGTAACATATACATTAGAGTAGAGGTCTATGTGTAACATATACATTAGAGTAGAGGTCTATGTGTAACATATACATTAGAGTAGAGGTCTATGTGTATCCTATACATTAGAGGTCTATGTGTAACATATACATTAGAGTAGAGGTCTATGTGTAACATATACATTAGAGTAGAGGTCTATGTGTATCCTATACATTAGAGGTCTATGTGTAACATACATTCGAGTAGAGGTCTGTGTGTAACATATACATTAGAGTAGAGGTCTTTGTGTAACATATACATTAGAGTAGAGGTCTTTGTGTAACATATACATTAGAGTAAAGGTCTATATGTATTTTATACATTAGAGGTCTATGTGTAACATATACATTAGAGTAGAGGTCTATGTGTAACATATACATTAGAGTAGATGTCTTTGTGTAACATATACATTAGAGTAGAGGTCTATGTGTAACATATACATTAGAGTAGAGGTCTTTGTGTATGCAAACTTCACAGATCCAGATATTGCATCGCATCATGTGCAAGAAGAGCTGTTTGTTAACAGTCCATAGAGCAAACAGCATAGACCCTGGTCTGCAGGCACATTATGCTATGGCAGATCAGGCTTTTTTGTTGTTTTCATTTTGACTCCACTTGTTATATGGCAGTGTTAATTATGCTCTCTTCAGAGAGGGTGTATATGGTTTCCCTTTAGGACATTTTAAGAAAGAAAAGTTTATAACAATCTCCATGGTAGGAGTCATTTGCTTATTTTAAAGCTATTCCTAGAACAGGAAATGAACACTAAATACTTCAGTTTATGTAGCCTTCTGTTCTTTAGTAAAACCAATAATCAACAACATGGCAATTGATTAAAATGTGATTGATCCTGATGAATCAGTGTAAAACATTAACTGATTTTGGACACTAATTTTGCCAATAATTTGTTTTATATGGTTGAGGTGATTTGTGGATGCTCTGAAAAACTATTGTATCAGATGACACAATAAAAGAGAATGATTATAGAATTTTAATAATAGCAATAACAGTATTATGAAAGAAATTGAGGATTTAAGTGATTGAGAAAAATCAAGTGATTTAAATCTAGTTGTAAATTGCTAACATCATGTTTTGAGACTACCTTATCCCAGTTATTGTGACAATGAAATAAATTCTCTCAACAACACATATCCTTTGTTTGTTTTTGATAAGATTAATATGACCTTCAGCATGTGAAAATTTAATGTTTTAAAACATGTTCATGTATTAAACTAGAATAGTAATATTGACAGGATTCTATTTCAGATATAGACCTTCAAGTATGAACACAGTGATGAATCTGTTATGATTTATTAGGGTCTTCTGCCTACCTTAATTATCAATGGTGGCCCAAGGAGCACCTTGATTTGGGTCTGATCATCAGTCATAATTTTCTACTGAGTCCATGCTGCACATAACAATTATACTGTACAGGCTGTGATTGAAATTTATTATAGTCAGATGCTACATTCCCGTTAATTTGATAAAAAGTGCAAGGAACTTAGCCAATTCAATCACTGATTTATATTTTCTAACCAGACTGTGATACAAATGGCCATAATACCTTCATTGTCTGTTGTTTCATGCTTTTGATTGTTTTGAAATTATGCTTGATGTTTATGCCAGAGGAAGAGGGAGTTGATTATGAATTGATAAGATTAACTTTTTCATCTAATAAAAACATTTGTTGGATTGCCCACTAGATTATAATCAGTTAGATGACCCTTATTGTGGCTATCAGCCATTTGTCAAAAGTAAAGGGACAGACTTTGTGTTTTCTATGTGATTATTTACCATCAGTCCACAAAATGTTTTAAAAATTTGAGGATTTTGATTGTTTCATTCAGTAAGAATTTGTCAAGCATTATGCTCAGTGATTTTTTAATGCTTTAGGATTACTCTCTAGGAAACTCATCAACAGCAACTAATACTGCTAAAAAAAAGTTCATGTATTATGTTTGGTTTTCATCATACACATACCTATTTTTAAATTAGTAATAAAGTGAAATGTGAACAAATAGCAACAGAAATTACATAAGCAGGGGCCTGTATTGAAACTTCCACAAGATACTTGTTCTGCAATAAATATTCCTAATTCTTGGTATGTTGGAATCATCCCTAGAAAATGCACATCATATTATAAATTTTCAAAGTGGTTTTGGATTACACAAAGTTAAATATTCCAAAATTTCATGTCATCTTGTTTGGTACCAGTAAGGCTAATTATAGAGTTGGCTCTGTATGATTTTTGTTGCATTAATTACAGGCAAAGTCTCGCATTAAGTTGAACTTTCTCGACCAACTTGCAAAGTTCTGGGATCTGCAGGGCAACACTCTAAGAATTCCACATGTGGAAAAGAAATTACTGGACCTCTACAGCCTTTACAAGGTTAGTATTTTTGTTGTGTACAGTACTTTATCTCCACAGCCTTTACAAGGTGAGTATTTGTTGTGTACATTACTGGATCTCTACAGCCTTTACAAGGTGGGTATTTGTTATGTACATTACTGCATCTCTACAGCCTTTACAAGGTGAGTATTTGTTGTGTACATTACTGGACCTCTACAGCCTTTACAAGGTTAGTATTTTTGTTGTGTACATTACTGGACCTCTACAGCCTTTACAAGGTGAGTATTTGTTGTATACAGTACTGCATCTCTACAGCCTTTACAAGGTGAGTATTTGTTGTGTACAGTACTGCATCTCTACAGCCTTTACAATGTTAGTATTTGTTATGTACATTACTGCATCTCTACAGCCTTTATAAGGTTACTATTTTTGTTGTGTACAGTACTGCATCTCTACAGCCTTTACAAGGTGAGTATTTGTTGTGTACATTACTGGACCTCTACAGCCTTTACAAGGTTAGTATTTTTGTTGTGTACATTACTGGACCTCTACAGCCTTTACAAGGTGAGTATTTGTTGTGTACAGTACTGCATCTCTACAACCTTTACAAGGTGAGTAGACCACTCCCTCGATAACTCGCACACAAAGGGGTCCAAAAACATCGACCACGTTATAAGGGAGGGCGCGAGTTATTGAGGGACCTATAACAAACAACAAAACAAACGGATCGACGTACACAGGCAAAAGGGGTGGGTGTGTTGGTTTGGCATGTTATTGTTGAATAGTCAATATTCGTGCTATGATTAACTATGGGCTTAAATATTTCTTCATAGCGGTGTACTTTGTTTTTTTTTAGTTCCATGTATTTCTTAAACCCTTAATAGGATAATTGGCCTGATGCAGAATGAGGTCAAGATGCCCTATTTCCATGAATATGCATGCCACCATGACCTTAGAGAATATGTCAGTCATATAAAATTTGGAATAAGGTTTTGGTTCAAGTTTTTTTCATTTGCTTTTCTAAACCTCATTGATGAATTGTTTCCATACTTGGGATGAATGATTACATCTTTAAGACAAATGATTCACCAACATGCTCTTTCAAATGTAATGGTCACTTTCAAATGTAATGGTCACTTTCAAATGTAATGGTCACTTTCAAATGTAATGGTCACTTTGAAAGAAGAAAATGGTTTTGCATATTTTTTTTTTACCTTGAGCAAAGTTTGCAGAAGGCTTGCAATTGAGGTATGGAAGAGGCCTATTGATTTTGGGGATCAAAAGCTAAAAGGTCATGGCATGGTACCTACTGTACCTGGAAATAGCAGGAAAAGACTGTTGACAGATTAGGTTTTTTTCTGGACTGGGTAAAGTCAACAAAGTGTATTAATAAGGCTTTTTGTATTAATTTGGTAGTTGCAACTATGAACATTTTGTTTAACATTATCCCCAATCGTGACTTTCACTACTTAAAACTTTCCTTTGTGATTAAGTTTACTAACTGGGCAATTTTCAGTCCCACGCTGTATATGTCATTGACAAGGACTGCATTAAATATACAGTTCATGGTTGAAAGTAGATGCTGCGGAAACAGTCAGACATAAATTGATTTTATCAAAACAGTTCAATCAGTTATGTACAGAGGAATATATTTTTTGAGATTGCTTTGCCAAATTTTGAAAAACCATATTATACAGAAAGCATTCTTTATTGTGTACATTTAAATGAGTCCGATACAAATTGGTGAAATTTTACAAATGTTTCTAGTGATACTGTGGTTACATGTTGTCTAATTCAGATTGTATGGGAGATTCTCTGAATAGAAACGGCTTTGGAATTAAAAAATATGCATTATCAACTTAAAATGCTTTTGATTCCATTTATTAACTATTGTAAGTGAACTTTGCAATAATCAATATCAATAAGGAAAAAAACGTGGAGCAATGTCAAGGTCATTGTAACTCAAATAAAAAGTAGTTTTATATAAAACTTTGTTGTAGCTAAGATTCCATTTTTTGTAGATGGGTCAATAAAGAAACTTGTAAGCTCTTGTCAGTGGTCAGAGGTTATGATCATGGAATGTGTGACAAGAAAATGTTCAAGACTGAGACCGTGACTTAAGGTTAAAGTTGTTGAGACCCATTGGTTTATAATGTCCCAAATCTACTGTATTTACTAGCGACTATCAAATATAGAGTTGACAGATAGTACTCTTAGTATTTTAGTATTTATACTAAATTTTAAAGCTCATAGAAATTGAAGGAATTTTAAATTTTACACAGAAGTGGCCCTTTGACTACAGTTATAAAAAAAGATTTATGTAACATGTTGACATCAGCTTTTGATATGTCAGAAAATACACGTTCATTTTTGTGTCCATTTCTGTCGTTCAGACTGTGGAAGAGGAGGGTGGTATAGAAGACATTACAAAGGAGAGAAGATGGTCAAAAGTGGCCCACAAGATGGGATATCCATCCGGAAGAGGGGTTGGAGGGATTCTTAAGGGCCATTATGAGCGACTACTCTACCCATATTATCTCTTCAAACGGGGAGACTCACTTGAAGTTGCAGTAAGTACCTTTGACCCGTTTATTGTGTAATCTATGGCTGTTTGTTTATTGGACACTAAAACCATTTGAACATAAAATTTGTATGCTTGCCAAGGTTATGACATTGTCTCATCAATCTTTGCATCTCTGCATCTACAGACCTGTCAACCCTTACGATTTTGCAGTAAGTCTTACAAAAATTACCCCATAAATATGGACTTATAGCATAAAGCAATAACTATGGAAAAATGATCATTGCCCAAAAAAATTTCAGAAAATTTGTCCATTTGTGTTTGATTTGGATCAAGGTTACATGTTAGAAGTAGTGAATTGGTCAGTGAACCAGACTAACTTTACAGCAGCACCTCAGACGCTATAAACTGATCCTGTTCATGTGAAACATCTGCATGATCAAACAGTTGATCATAGAATTTTTTTAAAATGGCAACCAGCAAGTGATGCATGTTTAAGATGAACGGGAAAATAAGCCACTTGGAAAATGTTAATAACCAACACAGAAAAATAAAAAGTAATATTCAGATTCTTGTGAATAAGGGACACAATTATGTTTATTGGACATCATGTGCCAATTTAAGTATGACTCGTGGTAGGAAATATGATTGCCATTGTCATATGAAATGGAAAAAGAATTGAATTATGTCAAGTTGAGGGACAGCAACAATCCAATGAGCTGCATAGTTTTTGGAACTAAAATTTGTGCAACTGTGTTAGTAAATAAAGTCTAATCTTACTTAACAAACTTTCTAATTTAACATAATGTTTATCATTTCTGCATATTCTGAATACCAACCTTTTTTAACCCTTTCATCACTGCGGACTGGAAAAACGGTCATGGGGAAGTATGTCCGTAAACACTATGGACTGACTTTTCGATCTGTGGCAGTGTTCTTCTTTAACGTTATAGTACCCGACTAAATAACTTTCGGGGTACGTCTAATAACTTCCATCTTGTAATATAGATGTTATATTTGGATGATCTCGTGAGTTTAGCTTGTATACAACTAGAAATATCGGACAAAGTAGGAACTTTTAACGTGTTTTCCGAATGCTGAAATTTGCATCCAAAATGGCAGCATTTGAAGGAATTTTAGAGGAGAGTTACCGGAGGATTTAAATAATTTTGACCTGGTAAATTTGGATGAAAATGAGAGAAGACATATGGAGAGACAATGGAATGCACTTGTGGGTGACAGTGATGACGATGAAGAGGACTTTGAAGGTTTTGAACAAGAGGAATTGTACGCTTCACGTGATTTTGTTTGGATGAAGCCGAAAAACCTAAGAGATTTATTTCAGTTTTCTGACAGAGTTGGGCACACCTTAGTGTTAGATGGCTTCATGAAAGCTTCGGAATATTTTCAAATATTCTATTCAGATGAAGTTTTTTGAAAAATTGTCCGTTTAACAAACTTCAATGCGACGATTAAACATGGCAGAAGCGATATAGGTGTGTGGACAGATCTCACCTTGGAGATCATTTTGGTTCATTTTATAGAATTTTATATATTATGGACACCATGAATAAAGACTTGTGTTGCTACTGTGATTAGTCACTAGTACATCTAGGGTCAATTGAACAAGTTTTGAGAACTTTCTAAGTTTTCTAAGAGGTAATAAAATAATTACTTGTATTTTACCTGTTGTGTTACATGTTTGTACCTGCATTTTGACAGTTGTAATAGATATGCACATTTTATTGAATTAGTCATAAAATCTGATTTTTAACTTTGATTTTGACACCTAATCCAGCCAGATAACTTTAACATTGGCAAATTTATGTTGTTTCAAAGTCCACAAGACATTTTGCTTTACATAGCCAAAGTTACTTAGTGATGAAAGGGTTAATTACGTTTTTCAGCTTTACAATAGCAGTTTATGATCTTTTGTTACAACTTACTGAAAATTGGTCAAACTTAAGGAGAAAAAAATCAACCCCCTTACTGAGACATAAACGTCATGGTTGGCAGGTCTGCATCAATAACAATTTTTGTTTCTGCATATTAACTTTAATTTTAAACCATCAACAGTACTTTCAGCATATCCTGGAACCTAGTCTTGGATCCTAGGTTTTCTAAGTTTGTGTTTCCAATGGATTTTCAGTAACTGGACCTATGTCCTCAGTCTTTAGATACAAGCTCCATTTTGAATACAGTTTCCCCAACATTACTCAGAAATACCCCCCCAAAGAAACCTGTATAACCTGATGCTCATTGCCCTTCTAAATTTACATGATCCCATATTCTAAATGAGTTGCAAATTGGATTTGTCAAAAAAATGTATTATCCAATTTGCCTGAAATCTTAAGCATGCTGATTAAATGTGTTTTCATTTGAAGTTCATGTGGACTCATTTCAAACTCCTTGCATTATCATGGATGTATAATAGGTCATTGTTCCTTTTTGCATGTCATAAGAGGTGACTCATGGAAGCCTGGGATGCTTCTGGTGATATAGTCTTGGACGCTTTTAAAGATGGCAGTTTATATCAGGAATTTGACTTTCAGTTTTTACAACTTTTCCCATATTGTCTTTATCTTTGTTTTTGCATTTTTGTCTTAAATCTAAATTTACTTAGCATCATGTAGTCAGTATTTGCTGATGTGCCATTGAATCAAAGAAGATATATTATACAGCAGTGCTCAAAGAAAATGTTTAGACACAGTCCCAGGGCTGGTGACATGAATATAATTAAAAGCCCTGACTGAAATTCCACAAGCCTAGATTCCAAATTTCACATGCCCAAAATCTCCTTTTTTTTTCCTTCATATTTTTACACAACTTTAGCTTACAATTCAAATATAGATTCAGAAGGTAATGCAAGTGTCATTAGTGTTCATAACTACACTCACTATGGCCTGGATGGTCCTGGTGTTCAGGTTCAGACTTCTCTGTTGGATTCTCCTAGTGAATCCTGGTCAGAACCAAGTTGACATATCAGAGCCATTGTTTGCAGTTTGTGCAACAATTAATTACCCCCCGCCCATCTTTTTGGGGGGGGTGTGCTTCACAAAGTAAAACTTCATCCCCAAGAGTTACAAAATTTATTTTTGTTGCCCTTTGCTCATAGTTAATTGCTTCCTAAATCTGCCTCAAAATTGAATTACACCTGAACACCAGACCTGTTGACCCGACCGTATTTGTACGGAATAAAGCCCATCCGTACGGTCATACGGTCATTAAACTGAAAATACGATTTTAGGTTGCATTTATTTATTACTTTTTAAAATTAATTTTTTAAGCCGTTTTTTTTCCGTTTCGTTTCGTTGTATTGTCTCTTTGGTCCGCATTTTGTGCCACGTCACTTATTTTGACATTCTCAACATCCGGTTGTTTAAACAAAGGAAAATGCCGCCGACAAGAAAGTTTCAGCACAAAACTGATGATGAAAATGGAAAGTCTAACACAGAAAGCAGCATTTTCTACCAGTTTATTCTACTCTGTGGCTATGCCGTAAACCATCGTCAAAAGGAGAACATTTTGTGCATTGCACTGTTTGCAACTTAGACTTTTCCTGTGCACATGGTGGAAGGAATGACTGTTCACGGCATGTGGAATCAGAAAGTCATACAAAATTGAAATCATTAGTGAATGGAAATAGAAACATTTTGTCAATGATGAAAGGAAAGGAAGTCAGTGATCAAAACATACTTCAAAAACAAATAACACTTGCTGAGGCGATTCTATGTGAGTTGATCGCAAATATGAATTTGTCATTGAGTACAGCTGACAAGTTAACAGAAGCAATGAAAAATAATTTATTAACCTTATTTCCATTCTAGTAAATATTGATAAAGATGATATTAGATTTTATCAGATAAATAAGATTGCCTTCACTTATCTAGATAAACTTATTATTTTCTAAGTGGATGGGTGGTAACAATGTCTGTCATAATGTTTTATATCAAGTCGTCCTTAACCATGTAAAATAGAGAATTGGCTTTAATTAAAATGTTATGGATATGTGTGAAGCTGAGAAAACAGAATTTCTAGAGAAAGTAACGAAGGTAAACAACAATAAATTTGGTTATGTTGTATTTTTTTGTGGTTTTTATCACTATAATATGAACAGGATGTTTAAGTCAGTGGTGTTCAATTTCTACATATTTGTGCATTGAAACACAGAATTAACTGAATAGCAGCATCTTTGCAAACTAAGAGTTATTTACACAATATTGTATAGTCATTATGTTGTGTAATACTACATAATGATAATTATAGTATATTGATAGTATCTACTATTTGTGTGCTGAAAATACTGACAGGCATTGCTTAAAATACTGACAGGAAAATTTATGGGTAAACAGGTCTGGAACACTATTGAAACAATTGAAATGATCATACATACATACATACATACATACATACATACATACATACATACATACATACATACATACATACATACATACATACATACATACATACATACATACATACATACATACATACATACATACATACATACATACATACATACATACATACATACATACATACATACATACATACATACATACATACATACATACATACATACATACATACATACATACATACATACATACATACATACATACATACATACATACATACATACATACATACATACATACATACATACATACATACATACATACATACATACATACATACATACATACATACATACATACACACACACACACACACACACACACACACACACACACACACACACACACACACACACACACACACACACACACACACACACACACACACACACACACACACACACACACACACACACACACACACACACACATACATTACATTACATTACATTACATTACATTACATTACATTACATACATCAGGGAGACCCGAGTGGCCAAGTGGTCTAAAGCGCTGTCCGCACTGTCATCTCACCTCTGTCTGCGTGGGTTCGAGTCTAGGATTCAGCAAATGTGGATATGTGAGAAAGCTTCCCAGTAGCTTCTTGTGGGTTGGTGGTTCTTTCCGGTGATTTCCCAGTTTCTTCCTCCACCATTAATACTGGCCGCCATGTATAGCCTATCGTGTGCTGAAAAATGGTGTTAAGCCCCACAACAAAAACATTACCTTCATCAAATTGTGTTGATGGTGTACACTTGGTGTTAGAAAGAAGCCTGTTGATTTTCATATCAGAAGTTAAAGGTGAAGGTCACTGTAACTGTTACTGATGAAATAGAACTTGTAGACAGTATTTAGTCTGTGCCACAGCTATTATCTTGTACATATTTTCTTCCATGTTGATACTTTCGTGTTGATATGCATATCTATAAGTACTTAAAACTTTTTCCTGGTATTTCAGTTACGTTCTCAGCCAGCATTTGAAGAAGATGATGTGTTTGACAAAGATTACAAGCCACATGGCATTGCTGCTAAAACAGCTGCTGGCAGCTACACTCGCAAACCAAAAAAGGAGCGCATGGTGAAGGAAGTAAGAATCTAGTTTTAGTATTTTAGTATGCCCCACCATTTAGTATAGCACATGTCTGTCTGTTGTGTTTAGGTCATTTCAGAGGGTGTATTGTCAGTCATCCTTATTCATTCTGTTACAGAGGTCTCGCTAGGATTTTAAAAGTAGGAGTCCAGTTGGTAAAAATAGGATTTCTACCAGCAAAAGTTGCAGTCCCCTCCCAGAAAATATTGAACTTTGCACATCAGAAGAACTTTTGGTTGCCTTGAGTTTAATTTCCACATTCTTTATAACACTGACATGTGCAACCATATCTGTACGTCTGGTAATTCTGTACAACTATAAGTCATTTCTATAAACATTGGACCACATGTAGATTTGGTTAAAATTCAATTTGTGTCAAGAAAGAAATGATTGTCCTTTAATTAAGGAAAGTGATATTCAAAAAGGGTACAAATAAAATTGACATTTCTATTCTAAATGAGTATAAAAATGTAATTTCTAAAATGTCAGCATGAAAAGCCAATCTATGATTTCTTGAACTTGTAGTCCAGAAAACCAGCTTTAAACATGACCTAAATCATTGGCTGAAATGCTGACAGAAAGAGTCAAAGTAAGGTATTTGATTTCCAGAGCCAGATGCATCAACATTTTTAAAGCCATGCACATAATAGGCCACCATATCTTGAGGCATGAAAACATAGGGTTGGTATCCCACTTGTCCAAAATTAGTATTTTTTAAAATTTATGTTCTGGTGACAGTTTCTGTTTTTCAATTGTTAAACGCTGAATTTATTTTTATCAACCAGTCGAATTCGGTATGCATTTTGCACCAAAATTGGTGACCTTAGATGCGTAGAATAGCCTGATAGTGGTGTGACTCTTCTTGTCCTTCAGGGTGAGTCAGTCCAAGGAATGGTTTTATTCCAAACACAAACCTAGCCATCACACATTTTCTTACATTTGGCTACTTTCCCACCCAAGCTATCAGTTCTAGCAACTTCAGCATTCTTCTGAATCTTAATATAATCATTGCTAGTTTGCTGTTTAATGCACAAATCAAAATTTGCCAACAATATTTTGTCCAAGTCTCGATGTGTCTTGATTTCAAGTTCACATGCACTATTTATTTGGCTACAATCAGAAATGAGCACAATAATGGAAGCTAAAGTTCTCTTATGATAACCATATGTACCAGTACATCGTGGGGTCTTTCTGTCTCTGAATTCAGTCAGTGTAAAACATTAGCACATTTTCCCACCCAGGATGCTAGTCGACATCTTTGACCTTGCTGCCCATCTATTGCATCACATTCTTTTGATGTTTTCTTATAAATACAGTGTGCACATCTTGGGTTTTTTTTTAACCACAGAATTCTGTGATTGTAAATATCAACACAGCTAAAATGATCAATTAATCAACACATTCTCCCACTCATTATAGGACTGGCAAGTCTTTGAATTTGCTGCCCAGCATGCATATGGAGAACTGCATGGGTGGTTTTCTGCAGCCCAGAAAAAAATTTGCATTTAATACGCATAATTAAGTATATCCAAGACCTCTGTGTTAGATTTCATAACACATTTGTTGTTTTTATAAAGTAAAGTTTGGTATTGTCTGAGCATATTAACACAGGGAAGTTCAGGTAGCTATTGCAGGCTAGACATTTTTGTGTTGTTGGGGTTTTTATTATGGTGCCAGAATATGCTGGGTAAACTCTATATATATTTGGTATCACATGTACTCACATTCGGTTTTGTATCAAATTTTAACTAGTCTGGTTACATTTAAGACTTAGCTTATATGGTCATTTAGCATCAGTAAGTTAAATAAATATGAGTTTGTTCTTTTGCAATGAGATTGTAATAGGGATGTGATTACCACAAGATGACAGCTCTTACTGTACAGTGTTACCACTTTGGAACAGATGAGAATCTATTAATTTACTGCACAACAAAGAAGAAATCAGTCCTTTTCCAGTTTTCTTATTTGTTTCTTCTTATCTTCAGTTATTCCTTATTAAACAGAACTTCACAATTTCAGCTATTTCGTGACTGGAAGCTACAAATGTTCTCAGTTTCCAGTGCGATAATAATTTTCAGTTTTTTAGTTGATGTAACATAGTAAAGTAGGTGTCATGACAGTTAAGGGTTGCCTATTTGTGGATATACATTGGTTTATAACCAAATTTGGATGAAAAAAATTATTCCAGAATAATTAGACATGATAAGCGTTCAAGCTGAAAGTGGCATAGTGAAGGCATGTATATGTACATACAGCATTTAGTTTAGGTCTTTCAGTACTTTTTCACATTCTCAGTCCAGTTTTGTCTTTTGGTAATTTGCTGGCATATTTGTGTGTATACTATATAGTTTTGGGGCTTTTGTATTAATTACTTATATCACTGTAAATTCCACAATTCCACACATGTATTAAATGTGTAAAAAAAAAAATATTTAAATTATGCGTTCTAGTATTCCCATTCGATTTATTTGTGTACAAACTCAATGTTATTTTTAATATAATTATTTTAGGGACTTTGGTGTGTTTAGCTTTGTTAAACAAGGTGAATTACCCTCAAATTATTGATAGCATTAATATATATCTTTTTTTATTTTTTAGTATTTTCTTTCAGTCATTATTTATCTGATTGCATCTTTGCCATACAACTGTGGAATCTCTCCCTTTTTCTGCATTTGTATCCCCTGCTGCAAATGTGGAACAGACATAGTGTTACCTTGTCCCACTGACCATCAGTCCTTTTCTCGTACCATTTTTGCTCTGCATGTGGATATGTTTTACTGAGTACCATACATGCCAAATAAAAAAGTAGGTCACTGTGACCTAATTTTCGTGTGACATTGTGCAAGTTCTGTGTTGAAGCCAGTTTCTCATGCATTGTTGGTCACAGATGTGCAGCATTTTATTTAGATGCATCTAGAAGAGTGCAGCATTGCTTAACCAAAATGAGATAACTTTGACCTATATTTTGCGCTTAAGTAACATTTGGTTATGTTTTACATTTAGGTTAGTTTTCTCAGGCATTATTGTTCCGAGTTCTGCATCTTTTTACATGGATACATACTGGCCCGTACAGCATCATCCTAAAGGACGTCACTGTAATGTTTTGAATTGTAATACATGCACAGTAAAGGCTCGTGTGCTTTTTTTGTTTCTCCAACTATCACTTTAAACTCACTCCACATCGAAGTGCTGCAGTACAGTGGCAAATAGTAGCAACTCAGCTTTGTGACCCCACAGAAACATGTTACCTACCTCTACCTCAGAGGGGTTGGAAGATGTCGGATTGATTGCCAGTTAAATAGCCAGTGCATAAAGGCCATTCATGGAAAGATGTCAGTGATTTGAATTGGATACCAAAGGAAAACTAGTCTTCGTGTCAGTTGTATCCAATACAATATAGGTCTTATTAAGTACTAGTGTGTTGACAAAAGGTTCATATTTTTATGTACAGCTTTTTATCCCCCTTTATTACCAATGTACCTTCCTAATTAATAACCATTCAGGATGCCAACTTTACATCATGATAACCGTAAAATGGATAACATCTTTTCGCCAGGCAGCAAAAATTAATCTTATTTTGTCAACAAAAACAAAAAAAAAAAGTAATTCATGTGATCTAAACATTTTTAAATTCCACTGGACAAACATGACTATTTTAAAGAATGCAGTAATGGTGGTGCATGCCATGAACAATATCATGCATTCAAATTGTTGTGATCCACAATCATGAGCCAGCTTTTGTTCTGATGCAGTATGGTCAGTTTTACACATTTAATGGGGACCTGACTTAAGTGCATGTTTAACACACTATAGCATATTTCAAACGGATGTGTAAGGCTTCAGTCAGTTTGTATTATAATCTAGTATGACTATACTTTTAATGGTGACCTCCCTTAAATGGATATTCTACACAAATCAAGACTTGTGTAGCCATTGTCAGCACTGTAATAAATTTTTGATATAATTAGCATCAAGGAAGAAGACTGTTTCAGATTCAGGTTTGGGAAAAGCAATCATTTATATTACACAAGGCCACCAGACTTGGTGCATTGTTATCTGCACCACTCCAGTTATTACCTCTCATTTAAAATGAAGTACGATAATTGTCCATAATAAAACAACAAAAATTATTATTTAAATGAATGATCTTATTGGAAATCTACTAGTTACAGAAAATTTTTCTCTCTGAAGATTAAAAAGTCAGGAACACAAAACACCTTGCACTAAGAGTTACATTGCAATTATTTTCATGTTTTGGTCCAATTTTGAAAACTTATGAAGAATTTCAGTATGGACCTCAGAATCCAAAATCGATTAATCTTTCTCCGTGTGTATGTAGTCTTAAATAAATATCTGATTTTTTCCAGGAAATATATATCCATTCCAATCAGTAATAGTAGTTAACAATAAATAATAGCTTTGCATTTTCTTTTTCCCTTGAGGTATGTCGATCCTGCTTTCTTGTCTTCTTCTTTAGAAATATATATGGGATTCGTCTCTTCTGTAAAAATATAAAAACAGGATCAGAAAAGCATGACTTGTATAAAGGGTTTTAATTGTATTTTTTACATGTCCAAATAGTTCCTTGTAAAGAAAAAAAATTTCAGTGAAAATATAAATGGATCAGGAACAAAAGGAATACATTATTCAGAGTTGACATTTTCAGTAAGACAGGTAATTGTAAAAGATTGTTTTTGTTTGTTATCTAGTATGTTAATAAGATATGTTGAGAAGGAAACCTTTGAATATCACATAGAAAGTTGTTCCATGGGACAAATGATAGGTAGGAATATCTTGGCAAATGATGTAAAACTTTCTGAACTTTATTTTACTTTTGTTTTGTAAAAACCTACAAGGTTTTGAGCCAATTCTTTTTTGAAAATAAATTATTAAAGATTTGTCATCAATTGTTGAGGTCAGTTTTACTGTCGGGGACTACTTTCTGTTGGTGTCAGTGGTCACTTTCAATTTGAGATGTTAAATTCTGGATAGCTTTGTCAGTGGGTGTGTGAATTCATTTTAGGATTGGCAACCACCTTTTGAAGTAGATGTGGATAAACTTAAGTTCATTCCACTGATACAAAGGCTCAATGAACTGGAGGTAAGATGTCTTTGCTCTTACTTAATGTTTCTTCTTTCTTACATCAATACATTTTAATTTCATTTTTTTTAAGCATCCCTAACAACAAATATTTAAATCTTTTCAAATTATTTGTCATTGAAATTTCAAGTTCCAGAGCCTGTTGTATTTTACATAGGTGCATTTTTTTTTATTTGAGAAAATCATTCAAAAAGCTGTTGTTGAATACAAATTGCATGAAATTTTTGGGTCATAAACACAAAAGGTGTCCAACATGGCAGACAAGGGAAGAAACTCTTACGGAAATGCTTCTTTGTGTACATGGTCTGTAACAATTACTAACATTGGGAAATTTTAGAAATTTATCTCACATATTTATTCATTCAAGCTCCAAGTGGATATTGTTTTTTGATCTTGAGGCATCAATAAGCTTTAATTGATATTTTTAAATATAATTTGACTTCATGTTTTAAAATTATTTTATATCCAGACTGCTGCTATTAAAAAAGTTACAAACAGTTGTTCTAGTTATATCCTAAAAATAAAAAAGACATCATCTTTAATTTTTATTGTGAAGAACTCTTTCCAGCTCGCCAAAAAATTTCTGCTTTATGCTTTTAAGTATTTTACATTTATTTTTAAAATTCTTTAAATTTGTACATTTGCAAAATATCTTTTCTTCAAGTCTTTTGTTTGAGGAAACAGAGTTTTATCACTTGACAGATCTCCTTTTTTAGGTTTTCCAACCCTTTTTCAGGGGTCAAACTAGACTTAAATTTTAGGTAGAAGTGACTTACCTTTTGGTAAGAACAGTGAGAAGTGGGAGTTACACTGGGATAAGAGGGAGTTAAACAGGGAGAAGTGAGACCAAAACAATATGCTTTTAACAGTTTTAAGCAATGCCTTATTTTTAAATTGAAAAATATGTGTTATCTGTGAGTATCAATATATTTTGTATGCGATAAAAAAAATTTATATTCATACCCATTCTATTCATGCATAGTATATGTGTGTTTGAATAGTTGAAGTAAATGCAGTGTTGTATTTTGGCTGTATGACTTAAAAAGCACATCTGAAGATATACATTGCAATTAATTTTCACTGATAGAAGTAACAAGATTAGAGTCTTGTAACTACAAGTTGGTAAAAATGCTTAAAAAACTACCACTTAATTATTTTTTTTTCATAAGTTTTGTGTACATTTGTAGTAAAAAAGATATCTAGCATTCTTTGAAACAGCCCCTAATACATGTACATAGGAATAAATGCACAAGTGACTTCAAACCATACTGATTGTCCTGATTTCATTGTTCCTGATAAAACATTACTGTAACTTTTCATAGACAATTCATTGAAACACTAAAGTCGATATATAACTAAACTGGATCCTTTGTACCTCCAACCGAAAATCCAAGAATTGGTCTTGCACAGAGCGAGTGCATCTATTTTTAAATGGAGGGCTTTTCTCGAACTACACACTTTCATGCTTCGTTACAAAAATCAATTAAAAGTTCTGCATATTTATGGTTTTCTAACTATTGGTAATAATGACATCCATTGGTTAAATATTATTCACTTCATTACTATATATATATATATATATATATATATATATATATATATATATATATATATATATTTCATAGTTTCACAGTTTAAATTAAGTATATCATGTATATCAGCGATGTCCGCCATTAAAATTTCATTTATGGGTTCAAACTGATTTTATACAGAAAATATGCAAATATGGCAGTTAAAATCTCCATATATTAAAAATAGGATATAAGTTAGAAAACGCTCTTCACCGATCATATTTTTAAAAGCAAATTACTATGTTGCATATTGATGTTTAAATTTTGAAACAGATTTTGGTATATTTTCATCATAGCATTGTAGGCCCAACTTCATGAAATTAAGCAGTGATATATATATATAGTGATATATACTATATATATATATAGTAACACATTATCATGATTTGAACTTGAACATAAAGATCTTCCATACATTTATTTAGTTTTTTTTATAGGAAAGATGCCGATTTATTTAGTTTATTGTCAGCATTAAGATTTTGGTTTGTGATTTATAAAAAGAAATATTTACATGAGTTATATTAGTTTTTCAACTGCCATAAAAATTTCTTGTCCAGTGTTGAGGATTTTTAATGTAGCTGTCTATGGAAATCCTGCACAAGGTTTACTGTCCCCCACTATCTCGCTCATTCTCTACATCTTGTAAATTTAATCTGCATTAATATCAGTGCAAATGTAGCTGAAAAGATCTTCATTTCTGTTGCACAAATCTATTGCAATTGTCTAAATTTCAAATGCAAATTTTATTTTCACCAAATATAATCAGTAAATACCCCCCACCAACAAATAGTTTCTGTGCACATATGTAAAACACACAGCAGTATCATTGCTATATTCCTACTTGCAAAGTGTACACCTTTTTTAGCTCAGGTTTGTGATTTTTTTGTTTGAAATGTTCTGTTTGAGGAATTATTGGATTGCTAATTTATAGACTTATTGATATTTCCATTCCATTTGTGTTGGCTGACAGGACAGTGTCTTGATACATAGGGAATACCAGGCTCAGAGATTATGGATCCCTCTAAAGGATTTAAAGATGAATGAGACCTAGGAAAGGGCCTAAAAACCAACTCCTTTGGAAGTGGAGGTGTAAGGGTTGGACAAAGTAAAGAAGACAACAAGAGAGTGCATGAGAGCTGGTGTCTTCATTGTTATTACTCCTCCTCACATGACAGCTCATCAGACAGCTTTTGTAAAATGAACTGATTTTGAAGTCAATCATTTCTTTGTTTTAATCTTTCAAATAGGAAATTAGACTTGAAGTTTTGTTCTTCTTTGCACAAGTTCACTTTCTTTACTAATATTGCAAAGGATACAAGGGAGAAACCCTTAGAAGTCGAGGACTGATTTTAGCATGACTTATCTCCCTATAAAAGGTCTTTGTTGTTGGAAAAAGGAAAGCGATACTCTCTCAATGTAGTGGGGGTGATGTCACTCAGGTGGCACTGGGGGTGATGTCACTCAGGTGGCACTCACCAGTTATTATGTACTTTTGAGAGAGTGATGTATCTAAGATGAAGTTGTTTGCATTTTAAACATGCATAGTGGAGAGAATGTTGACATACCTATATACTACTTTCATGTAATGTGGCTGAAATTTCTTTGGATATCGTATTTTTGGAAATTTTAAATCATCTTAGGACACTGCTAACTAAAATGACTGCTCCCTTGTGCTCCAAAAATCAACCTGATTTGTTTAAAGTACACTATTTTTGGTAGTTTTTAAAATATTGAAAATGAATTTTGCCAAACTAGACAATACCAGCTTCTAACAGTGCAATGAATGAATTACCAAATACATAAAATGTAAAAAAAGTTATTGGCTCTACTTTTTACAATTTGTCTCTGAAGTTCGAGAAGTGAAAATGAGCAAGTAGAGCTAGCACTTTTTTGAAAGGTGCACATCTGGAGTAAGGCCAAGCTGTATATTCTCTAACCCATATTACACTCATCAATCATACATCAAAATAAAGGGAATTGAAGGTTCTTTGAACAATACCTAAGATATACAAAGTCTCTTTTAAATAGCCAGTATAACTAGTGAGGAAACCCGGGAAAACTCTTTTTCTTTAAAATTCTAACCCTATGCTAAATATGAAACTGTAGAGCGCCACCTCACCTGGCAAGGTTAGTCTTGTTTCTAAAATGGTAGGTCTAGAGTGTGACAAAGAAGGTATTCTATCTTGGAATTAACTGGTATTCCTAATGCACTCAGAGTTTCTGTTTGTATTGAGGAATTTCTTTTAGTGTACTGTATTTTTGTTTTCCTTTGGTTTAAAAACAAAATTGGTGCCTGGAGATTTTTTTTAATAGGGAGGGACAAATTCTGTACTGTTACACTGAAGATGTTAAAGTTTTAAACAGCACAAAAATATAAGCAGTGCTCATCCCATACAAAAAATAAAAATAAAAAAATTGTCCAGAAAGAACTGGATGATACCAACAAAATTGACTCTTCAGAAAGCTTCTGCCAGATATTCATCTACTAGAGACAGTTTCACATAGATCTTTTTTGCAACCATGTTAGGTTTGCATCAGGATTTTTCTTAGTGGTCTTGACATCCTTTCACAGACTGGATAACAAAAGCTATTGGTTTTCATCATGTAGAGAAGATATGGAAGGAGTTGGTTCTCCAATAGCAATGATGATGGGGGGGTGACTCACACAAAAAAATGTGTGTTAATGATGGGACTTCAATTTCTTAATGCATTTACTTATGTTATTGTTTAAAATAGCACGTTCTAAAGTAGGTTGCAGTTGAAAATTAGCAACTGATTCCATTCAGGACCTCTTTTTGTATGTTTATAGAATGAAATATTGTATAAAATGATCAACTTGTTTGGTAATAAACCTAGATACATATAGTGTATTGTATTTGCTTCCAGTTTTTTTTCTTCAGATTTTCAGAAATTCATTTCTTCATCAAGGATGATATAAAAACCTTTAGTGTGAATTCCAGTTATAATTTATGGCATAAGCACTCAATCAGTACCAAAATTTGAATTTCTTTTTCCAACTTTAGACTTTCTTGTTTTGAAGAAAAGATTTATTAAAAAAGTTTAAATTTTTATTACTTTGATTAATAATGTGGTATATTCAAACAAAAGTGGGTGGGTTGGTGAAGATGTGAAACCAGGGCAAGGTGAGGCAAAACAATGCTTTTTGTGGTTAGGTAGTCAAAGTTAGAGACTCGACTATGTTATCTGAGTTGCTTTAAGTGTTGACCCTGTAAATGCATTACATTTTACCAGTTTGAACTGAAGTGGTCTAAAGCACTCACCATTACGGATCACTGCAATCTCACCTGAGTTCAAGTCGCAGGCTCAGCTAACGAGGGTACGTGAGAAAGCCTACCAATAGCTTTCATGGGTTGGTGATTCTTCCTGGGGTTTTCTAGGGTTCTAACTTCCAGTTATAAGGCTGCCATGCATAGCCTATCTTGTGCTGAAAAATGGTGTTTAACCTGACACAAACCTGTTATGAACTGCATTTAAAATAAATTTTTAATAGGAAATTGTTGGTATAGATCTAATTATCAGGTATAGTATAAGTGAATCTTAATGTACATCAGACACATTTTCAAGTTGTTGATATGCAGTTTAATGGAAATTATTTATTTTGCAATATTTTATCCATTTTTAGACTGTGCATATTGATTTTCAATAGTTGTCCACTCCATTTATTAATCTCCACAATGAATTGGTAACTGGATGAATGATATATAAAGCGATTCAACATGTTTAGACACATCAACTGCAAATTGGCAGTGGTGGTGGGGCTTTTTCCTAATCTTGCCATGTTCTCACCACATCAACTGCAGTAAATGGAGAACTGAAAACTCGTACAAGCTGCACTTTTACAAAACCCAAAAGTAGGTCACTGTAATTTAATATTCCCACTGTAATTAAATTTGGTTAAGTGTTGTGTTTAGGTAATTTTTTATGCATTGTTTGCCCCTTAGACATGCAGCATGGATTATTGATGTTTCTGAAATTAGGTTACTATGACAAATATTTTGTGTCTCATGGAGATTTGTTAAGTTTGCATTCTGTCCGATTCTTGGGCATTATTGGCCATAGATTGATTGATACAATTTGTTATTTAGATGCATATCATTTTACCAATATTAGATCACTGACCCGTAGATGAAGCATTATGTCAGTATCTCTGGCATTATTGGTCATTGGAGCATGCTGCTTTTGTCTGGAAACCTTTTGGTGAGTACCATAACACTATGAAAATTAGGTCACAGTGATGTACAACTGGGCCATCAGTGATGTCAGCTTTATTTTGCATTTATGTCACTATCTTGGGTATAAATTTCTCCAGTTGTGCAACTTACTATGTAGATGGATCTTGTAGGGTACACTAGGTTACTAAAAATAAAAAAATGAGTCACTGACCTTCCCTTCCAGTTTTAGCAAGTCAATTTCCCAATCATAATTATTGTGCAGGTTAGTACACTGTCACCTTACCAAAATTAGGTCACTGTGATCAATATTTTACATTTCCAAAACTTTGGGAAACATGTTTTATTTATCTCAGTTTCTGGTGCTGATAGTGCTTTTAAAAACTTACCAAGCTCAAGGTTGTATAAAAGGGGGCATTCTTGTTGTATGAAGACATTTTGTTTTTTATACCTTAACAGGAAAGCATCATGAGCAAGGACACTCATAATTTGAGGTCATATTGATAGGCTTGTATGATTGCTGTTGTAAATTTTGGCATACTTTGGGCTAAAATAAAAAAGGCTTTATTAGAGTTCAAGAATTTGTTACAAAGGTAAGAGTGTTAATTTAAAAGAACACCTGTAATAGCTTTATCGCTGTTGTGCAACAATGAGTTTTTTTAATAAGTAAGTAATGTCTATGCCCCTTGAGTTGTTTTAGCAATAGTAATTCTGGAAACAGAAAAGATTGCACCTTGAATTTTGATCACCTTATTGGTTAATAAAAACATCATTTTCTTGTTCAGGATCCTATGATTGACTACAACCAGAATAATGAGTTGAAGAAGCTCCAGTTTTTTGGTGCTGGTCCCAAAGCAGCGGTGCCTCCTGTTAAAGGTGAGAATATGGGGTCACTAGATATTTTGAATACAGAAATCTACATGTGAAGCGAAACCTGTATATACAGACACCAAAACATCATAAATGAAAATAGTGTGTATCTGATATCAAATATGCCCACTACAGTGACCATCTTGAAATTGTTATCACTACTCCTGAATTTGATAATCATTTCAAAAAGGGGTTTTTATCAAAAGACTTGATATGGTGTCTAAATGGTTAGTCCAAAATAAAAATGGTGTTGATCTGATTTCCAGTATGGTCATCATTGAATTTGTGTAACATATTTTAGTTTTGAAAGAATAACTTCTTTTTTGTTGAATCCATGTAAGCGCTCTGTTGCTGTGTCTTACTTTTCCTCTAACATGGATTCAATAATAAAGAACTTTATAAACAAAAATATGTTACACAATACATGTCACTTAGTAATCATAAGAAATCAAATAAAGTTGATAAAGTGATCGCATAATTTTCATATAGATTATGTTAACATGCATTAATTCTAAATTACTGAAAAAGTTAAGTTCAGGTTGCCTCCCTTTTTTGGTATAAAAGCACATAAAACTAATGCTTCATGGTTAGACTGCACCCATTACAATACAATTGTGGTTCACAATAAAATGTATTACAATATGCATCAGTACATATTGCATCACACTAGTGATGCTACAGTTTGTATTATGATACAGATTCCTGACTTGTCTTTGTGTCTGTGATTTCATGTTAGCATTGTAAGCATGAGGTATGCCATCAAGACTGATCAAAATCTGTCAGATAAGCAGATATGCCATTGGATAATGATGCATTAATTAAGGAACTTGAAAATATAGTTTCATAACATTTGGAGTCACAATTCCTGTATGCTAATTAATGAACCATCATGCAGTCGATGGAATATTTTCTGCAGAAAACATACTAGTTATCATATTCTTCAGCAGATTGTGTTGCATTTGGCTTTTTGGCAGTTATTAGCCAGGAGCAATCTCATGCTATTGTCATAAACCCCTTGATTGATTTTGGTTATACTAAGAGAAATCAATTTATGACAAGATTGTTCAACCGTTTTGACCTTGGTCTCTTGATTTACATTGGTGCTTAGATCATAGGACATGCAGGCCATAGCTGCATATGAAATGAAATAGAGACGCAGAGTCCATGATTGTTTTCATATACAGAATCAGACTAGAAGCCTGGAGGAAAAAAAAGTGTGTTAGTGGTGGTTTGTTTTGTAAATGTTTTAAAAGTATGTTTGCAACTAGCTCAGATTTTGATTAGTTGTTTGTACATTATATTTTTATTTGGATAAGTCTTGTTCCTGAATACAGTACCTTATTAAGTGACACATATTTTGACTTTATTAAATCCCTGCAGCTATGTCAATTGAGAAAAGGTCTGATGTGTCCTCCTGCATGTCATTAGACTAATAAAGTAAAAAGTTCTGATGGTAGTTCATTGATTAGCATACAGGAATTGTGACTGAAATGGTATGTGTTCTGGTTTTAGCATTGGACCATCCTGTATTGGTTGCATGTGGTACTGAAATTGTGTATTGTGTTCCGATATAGGATTGGACCATCCTGTATTGGTTACATGTGGTACTGAAATCATGTATATTCCAATTGTAGTATTGGACAATCTTGTATTGGTTACATGTGGTACTGAAATCATGTATATTCCAATTGTAGGATTGGACCATCCTGTATTGGTTACATGTGGTACTGAAATCATGTATATTCAGATTGTAGGATTGGACCATCCTGTAATGGTTACCTTGATGGCTGAAATGGTGCATATTCAGCTAGTGACATTGGACTATGGTTATGAGTCTGTACTCTTAAAAAAAAGGAACAGAAAAGAGTGAAGACAACAAGCTTTGTAATATTTAATAAATAATTTATTACCCTAGAATACAACTTTCAGTATTGCATATTAAATCCAAAAATAATCCAAGAATTAAAAACACAATTCCTAGTAATAAAATGTCCTGAAAAAAACTCCTGAAGAGATCCAAAATTGGAGGTGATGACATGTCTGTTATAGTCTATGAAGTACTGATATGCCAACAGCTCTTGTTGAATCACAGAATTATTATTCCAGGTTTAAATTCATATAAATTCTAACAAATTTCTTTATCCAAGAATTTTGTCAGCACTTATGTATTTCCAGAGAAAATAATCATGCATTCACAATAATTTGAAGAAAATAAAATTCAACCCAAACTGGTCACAACATAATACATCTTAAAGTGCTAGATGGTAAAGCACAACTGGTAAAATCCTCAGTCACAAGTTAATATAGTTCTCTGCTTGATCACAAGGTCACAATTAGCATTTTCTATAAACAACCATTTTCTATTGGAAAATAACCTTCTAGATTGATCTAATGAGTCATGTTTATTTACAACATAATAACCTGTAAAATTCACTTGGGAATCTCCAAAACCCTGACCCTGATCAGGATATATACTTCTTTGTTTACCTGAATAATAATTGGGTTAATAAGCTCATTCACAGAAATAATAATGAAGCTAATATTAGTTGTATACATAAATGAAATAAAAAAAAATAAAATTAAAAAGTCAAATGGTTCAAGACAAATGAACTCATTTTGGACATGGTCAGGTCATAGAAAACGGTGTTAATTACAATAACATGTAATAAAATTTAAAAAAAATAAAACTAAGAGGCAATTAATTTAAAGATACACAACACTATCCTGTACTGTGTCCATGGTAACTAAAATGGTGCATATTCAGATTGCAGCATTGGACCTTCCAGTATTGACTTGTGATAACTGAAATGATGCATGTTCAGATTGTAGTATTGGACTTTCCTGTATTACCTGGCTTCTGAAATCGTGCATATTCTAATTCTAACATTGCACCATCCAGTAATGGTTAGCACAGTGCATTCTTGGGTGAAGCAGTCTAGTCCAGGGTAGAAATAATAAACATTAGATCAAGAAAACATTTGGTAATTTGGTGAACAATATTTTTTCAGATGAGAAGCCAGATATCAAAGAAACTCCGGTGGAAAAGAAGGAATCATGTGAACGCATGAAGACTCGTGAAAAGACTCCAGTCCCATACTCCTATGTAAGATTCTTATCAACATTTATAGTAAAAGTTGTATAGGTCATGTATGTGCATTTACTCATCTCATATTAAATATAAATTGTTGTTTTATAATTTAATACTAAGTTTAACCAAAGTCTTTTCAATCCTGAGTCTAATCTTGAAAATATAGGATATTGTGAATTTGTTAATCAGCATGTGCAGCAAATCAGACCCTATGACCCTATTTCATATTTTAGAGCAGCAAATGAAATGGATTTTTTTTAGAGCATAAACAGCTGTTGAGAATTGAGTGTGAGGTTCACAAGAAAGATTAATAGAGTTCACCCAATTGTCTTGGGCCTTCCCATATGCTTTATGTTTAAATTTTAACACTGCAGGTTGACATGTACTATTGCCATGTTTGTGGCCGTGGGGATGGGGAGGAGTTGATGCTGTTGTGTGATGGCTGTGACGATGCTTTCCACACATATTGCCTCCTTCCACCTGTGGCAGAGGTTCCAAAGGGGGACTGGAGGTGTCCCAAATGTGTCTTACAGGTATGTAGAAACAAACAAGCTTTCCTACAATAGTCAGATTTGGGTGGAATCTAATGGAGAAAATTCTGTTGGTTTGAAATTTGTGCAGACATTACTTGTAGTATTGTTATAAAACTTTACACACATATTCAACCCTTGGTATAGGAGATCTTTGATGAAAATGGTGCTGGAAACACACCCACTATGGTCACCATTGGCCAACATAGTGGCCATATTAAAAATCATGTTGTTACTCTTCCTGAATGAATGTCAGACCTGCCAACTCATAAGATTTTGCCGTAAAGTCTTATGAAAAGTGCCCTTAAAATACAGACTTAAGGCATACAAGCAAAAACTATGGAAATATGATCATTGCCTAAAAATCCAGAAAATTTGTTCATCAGTGTTTGAATTGGATCCGGATTTCATATTAGAATTAGTGAAATTCCTCAGGGAACCAGACTAGCTTTACAGCAGCACCTTAGATGCTTTAAACTACCCCTATTTGTTCATGGGAAGTGTCTGCACAATCCAACTGTTGATTATAGAATTTTTTTTTTAAATGGTGTCCAGCAAGTGATGCATATGTAAGACAAAAGGGAAAATAGCCTCTTGAAAAGTGTTAATAATCAACACTGGAGAATAAAGAAGAATATCCAGTTTCTTGTGAATTTTTATGGAATGTAGTAAGCAAAATATAATTGTTTTTTTTGGAATCACATGCCAATTTAGGTATGACTCATGGCAGGAGATATGATTTTGTCATGTGCAATGTGAAAAGATAAGAATTACATCAAGTTGAGACACAGCATGAAGTCATTGAGCAGCATAGGGTTTGGAACTTGAGTTTGTGCAACTGTACTAGTGGTAAATAAAGTCTACATGTACTTCACTATCTCTTCAGTCAAACATAATGTTTATTTTTGCTGTATGTTTCAAATACTGAACTTAACATTTTTGAGCTTTACAATAGCAGTTTTTGATCAATTGTTTTACACCTTATTGAAAACTATTCATACTTTCGAAAAAATCAACGGCCTTACTGAGACGGACTTGTCAGGGTTGGCAGGTTTGGAATGGTTATAGCAACACTGGGAGCAAAGATTTCTTACCATGTCTGGTTGGTCACAAATGAAAATGGTGCTGATCTGATATACATTTTGGTTGCCATGACAACCATCTTGATAATCTTATAGCAAAACAATTGTGCAAAAAGTTATATTGATGTAACTTTTCACCAGATTGCTTTTTGATTGACATCCAATAAAGCCACCACACAGCAGCCTGAAAATCTCTTGAGTACCAGTCACTTCCAGGAACTTGTTTCTTTTGCTGTATTCACTTGTGAGTATGATAACATACAAGTTAATATAGATTGATATAAAATCCTGTTTGTGGATATTTCTGATGAGTACTTTGAATAATGCCACTGAAGTAAGAGTACTTTGATTAATGCCACTGAAATAAGAGTACTTTGATTAATGCCACTTAAATAAGAGTACTTTGAATAATGCCACTTAAATAAGAGTACTTTGAATAATGCCACACAAGAGTACTTTGAATAATGCCACTTAAATAATGTTTTGAATCTCGAGAAAATGTTTATATTTTTTAAACTAGCACATGGTCATATCTTGACACTGTGAAAATTTGAGTGATTTTCTGTCCATTATATCAGGTTCAAGTGCAATGTCCATGATGTAGAATTTATAGAATTTTGTCCAGCATTTACAGGTGTTTTGAGGTGTTAACTTTGACAGGTTGACAGATATTTTTGTGTCATATGGTCAGTTTCTCTAGTAAAATTTGGGCCCCAAGTGTGGTCTAAAGCGCTGTCCGTTACGGATCACTGCCATCTCACCTCTATCTGCTGGGTTTGAGTCAAAGATTTGGTGAATGTGGATATGTGAGAAAGTTTGCCAGTAACTCCTCGTGGGTCGGTGGTTCTTTCCAGTGATTTCCTGGTTTCTTCCTCCACCATTAATACTGGCCGCCATGTATAGCCTATCGTGTGCTGAAAAATGGCGTTAAACCCCATAACAACAAACAATTCTCTAGTACAATTAATCACAGAGTCATGTTTTTTAGGTGGGACATGTTGCAACACCAATTTACCAAATATTTAATATTTGAGGGAGATCTTGACATACAAGGCAATGGTCATTTTCAGAGTTACAGTAAAATCTTAGTGTTCCAGTAAGAATCATTGTGTTTGTCATATATAACTTTCCGTAAGAAGGAAGTGCTGTAGACTTTTATCAGAATGGAGTGCTGTAGATTGTGTTAAGAAGGGAGTACTGTAGATTTCATAAGGGAGTGCTGTAGATTAAGAATGGAGTGCTGTAGAATTAGTTAAGAAGGGAGTGCTGTACATTTTCATAAGGGAATGGTGTACATTTTCATAAGAAGGGAATGGTGTACATTTTCATAAGGGAATGGTGTACATTTTCATAATAATGGAGTGTTTTAGATTTTCATAGAAAGGAGTGCCTGATTAAGAGACTAATTTGTTGCTTCTTTCATTTTTAAATGCCGTGGTCTACATATAAAACAGCAGGTACCCTCAGAAAACATACTCTACACTGTAAGATACCATGTAGCTTGTAAGTATAGTTAAAAAAAATATTTTAAATATTGCTAATAACCTAATGCAAAGATTTTTCAGAAAATCATCAACTATTATCAATGACATGCAAATTAATCCATGCAGACATGAATTCAATCATCACTGACATCTCGCCTATGTCTGCATGAATTTGAGTCTCTGGCTCAACCATTGTGGATATGAGGAAGGCTTTCCAGTAAAGTTCCCAAGGGTCAGATGTTCTTTCTGGGGATTTCACTAGGTTGTAGAATGTACCTATCCAGGGTAATAACCCAGCCTCTAGTCACTAAAAATTGATTAATTAATACTCACTGTAAATCTTGGAAGAGCTCTTTTTCCTTATGAAGTAATGTATTTTTCTGTTTGATATATGTATCTTTTACTTCATTTTTTTGTAAGTTTTTCTGAAATGTAATCAATGGATATTAACGGGTACTAAATTAAGGAAAGATACTGTGAATTTTGTGTAGATCTTGAAATTTGAATTCATTCTATGTATTCCACACATATCATTGGTATTTTTCCTGATATTTTGACAGGCCTGCAGCAAGCCACTTGATCCCTATGGCTTTGAGCAATCCAAACGAGAGTTTACTTTGCAAAGCTTTGGAGAGATGGCAGATGAATTCAAGGCCAACTTCTTCAAAATGCCAGTCCATGTAGGTTTTCTTACACTGTTCTCTAAAATGCAGTTAAACTTTGATTTTGAAAGAATCTATTTTGATTTTAATTGGAACAATTAGGTACATAAAAAGACATATTTAAAAGCTGCTTCAGTTATTTCTCCAGGATTTTCATATGGAGTAGGATTTCACCTCTCAGGCCTTGATTGCAATGTGGGTTGTGGTGGGTTGAGGCAGATTTGTATGATAGGAGCTGTTTGTAAAAAAAATCAGACTTTTAAAATTTCTGGATATAAAAATGTGATGATTCATTCTGTGTGTAAATATATTTATTCCTGTCTTTAATGAAATTCTGTTAATGAAGAAATTTGGTGACTGGCTTAATATAAATAAATTCAGCAGTATATTTATTTTAATTTTGAAACTCGTGGGTACAAAATCATAGACTTTATTTTCAGCATCAGAATTGTGTGATATTCATTTATAGATGGTTCCCTGTGAAGTTGTAGAGAAACAGTTCTGGCGTCTTGTGAATTCTATAGAGGAGGATGTGTGTGTCCAGTATGGAGCTGATATTCATGCTGCGGAAAATGGCAGTGGCTTTCCTACTAAACAAAATAAAGACCTCTTTCCAGAAGATGAGGTATTTCAAGAAGATGAGGTACACAGTTAAATAAAAATGCAAAAATGATGTTAGCTTGAAAATTGAGAAACAAATATGTGTTGCCAATCAAAGTCAAAATTGATGGAGCATTTTAAGGGAAGTAAATCTTATAAGAATGCTGTATCATGAGCAGTTTGTTACAGCATAACAAGAATTTGGCAGGTCTTGTGGAAATAAGTAATTTACTGTACAAAGAGAAATTAAGGGTAGTAAGGAATAATGTGTAAATTACTGATGATTAAACATTCCTACAGTAAGGCTAAATCTACATCTGTATTAGGTTATATAACTATTGTGCAATGTGAGATTATGGTATGGCACTTGCTGTTCTGCATTGTTCGTCCATCAGCAATTTGTTTAAAATCAGAAAGCAATTGTTATTCAACATTAGAAAGCAATTGTTACAGAACTTTTAAATGGCTTCTCCAAAACCACTGAATAGAATTCTACCACTCTTGACAGAAAGCATCCAGGCATGAAGACCTTTCAGATTTAAACATTATACCTATTAGCCTTGGCTGCTTATAAAACTAGAAAAACTTAAGAACCGCTTATGTTCAGATATGGGCATCGTTACTATAAAAAAACAAAAACATTTGAAGGAGATTTCTGCTCCAGTGAATTTGACCAAATTTGACAATAAGCATCCTGGTGTAAAGGGCTTTCAGGTCGGTAAAACATATGAAAGAAAACAGAATAGTTCTTTAAAGAAAATGGCTCAGAATTTGGCAACATTTGACAGAATGAATGTTATAATTTTACAATTTATGCCAATCTGGAATCGATTGTGGGCACTTACAAAATATACAAAATAAATATAAAATGTCTGGAAACCTGCACTAAAGAATTTAACCAAACTTTCAAGAAAGCTAAAATGGTTTTCAGGTTTTGTACAAATGGTGCCTGGCCACCACTAAAAGTAGAAAACATTTATTTGACTTTGTATTTAAAAAGAAAAAACTTATCAGCATTTTGAGCAACTTTGACATGGATCTTTTGCCATATGTGCTTTTTAGTATCAAACAAATGATGTTGATGAGCTATGGAAGAGAATAAAAAAAAAACTGAGAAAAATTGAAACGGTTTTTTTCATAATTTATGAAATCAAGAGCATTGGAAGAAATTTAAACAGAAGAATCCATCTGACCCACATTTCTTGGCCAACTGTACTTTTATTTAGTTAATAGGTAGATATCAGCCAACTGAGTGATCTCAGGTCCACTTGGGACGCTTTTGATGAGTGATTTATTGTATTCATAGTCATTGTCTTGTTTATATACAGGAGTACATCAATTCTGGATGGAATTTGAACAACCTGCCAGTCCTTGAGCAGTCAGTATTGTGCCATATTAATGCAGATATATCAGGAATGAAGGTAGTCTCAGATGTTGCTTTACCTGTTAATTTTTTTTTAATTGATAATTTGATTTGTATGTGTTGTAATTGGAATCAGAAGCATCTTTTTTGTGTCATTTATAAAATACAATTTAATCTTATATGGCTAACTTTTTGTTTGATATGGATGTTCAGTCCATATTTCTGTATTGCAAACCAAGTGTGGAACTGTAATGGTTCTTGTTACTTATATTATTGAGTCATTGTTCTTTAGATGCACTGAAATTAGCCTCAGTGAATCTCAGCTCGTTTTCAGCTTTATTCATTATGTATAGAGAAAGCCTAAGAAAGATGATACGTTATAAACAAAAAATAAGCATGCCTATGTTGGTTGCAGGATAGGACTTGTCTGATAACGGTGTATGAATATGTGTTGGTTTCAGCTTTACCGTATGCCATATCGGTCTTTCTGTCGTAGTATAACAAAATATAGATGCATTTGTATGCCATATCAGTCTTACAAAACATAGATGCATTTGTATGCCATATCAGTCTTTCTGTCATAGTATAACAAAACATAGATGCATTTGTATATAAATATTAAATCTTATGTATTGCCTAGATTTTATGGTAATTTCAATTATTTTAAATTAAGTTTACTTGCAGTATCGAAATGAATAATAACTTGAACATAGTGGTATTTTAGCTATTTTGGGATGCTATGCGAGACTAAGAAAATTTCAAGAAAGGTATGAGTATACCAAAATACTGCATTCAATTGGTAACATTTAGCCTACAGTGAGTTTTGTCTTTATTTGGATACAGTTAAGTTTCTTTATTAATTTATATGAAAATTTGTCCAGATCTTAATTTCATTCTCAGAGCTTACAAAGTGTGACCATAGACTTGAGATTCAACTGAAATATGTGCTAAATTTTGGCAAAAGTAACAATTTGTGGCAGAGAGGCATTTCTGCTTTCCATGCTTATAGCATGGTGCCCATTAATTATTACCAGATATAGTTTGTAAGAAGGTGTAGATCAACTGGCATGGTGATATGACTGAAAAATTGCTAAAGCTATATTAAAAATCCAAATCACACACACACACGCTTTTAGGCCAATTTTATATATCACAGGACTTACTAGAGTAGATGGCATTCAGAATACAATCTTTTCTTATAAACAAAACAGGCAAGCAGAAGTCATCTGTTTTGTATGCTCACTGATTTTTATAAACTTATCTGTTCTTACAATTGAAAGCACATTTGTATGCCTGCCATTACAAACATACAGCTGTTACATTTTGTTTGTACACAACACATTTGGTTTTGTACCATCAGCCTTTGATATACTTGGAATGGCATAGATTTCATAAAGTAGAAGCCTATTTTATTTTGTTGTCAAAAGATCAAAGGTCAACATCTCTGACTGAAAGAAGAAAAATGATTTCTTGACAGTAGTATTGGTTCTGCTGGACACAACTGGACCATGCTTTGTAGCTGGCTTGCATTTGGGATAAGAATGAAAGCTATTGATTGGTGGGGTCAAAAGTTCAAAGGTCATGGTCACAAGCCAAAGAAGAAAATAGTTATCTGCAAAAATCTAGTTCTTGACCATATTGCTTTACCCAGGCTTGTGAGTTGATTACACTTTGGGTTAGAAATAGCCCGTTTTTTTGTGGGTTAGAAAGTAAAAGGTCGAGATTATTAACTGAAAGAAGAAAAAGGTTTGTGCATAATTTATGTTATAGACCCAAATTTGTGGATGGTTTTGAGCTGTAAAGGTCTATTGATTTGGGGTCAGAGGTCATGATTAGTGTGATTCAAAGAAAAATGGGTTTTGCAAATAACATTTATTCTAAAGTAAGTTTATTGACCAAACTTTGTGGATGGCGTGTACTTGACATGTACTTGTGGATATAGATGTCAAAGGTCAATGTCATGATTGATAAGAACAGATTTGTTTCTGCACAAAGTTTAATTGCATACCTGGACTAGTGACCAATGTCATTTGGACACATTGGTAAGTAATGATCAGAATTAATCATACCCAGTTAGCACCTACATGGATAACTGATAACAGAGGTGGGATATAATGTACTTTTCATAGTAAACTTGCTATCCCAGTATTTTAGTAGGGGATTTTGTGATAGCCTGTTTTCCCATCTATCTGTTTTCTGGAACCACATTTTCTTTAGCCACTGGTTGGAAATTACTCAAACTTGGTGCATGATTTGCTGTGTGATAACCATCTACAAGAGTGGTGGGGGTTACCTCTTTCTGGTAGTCCAGTAATGGGGTCAAACATCAGATATATGTAAAAATGTAGTTGCATTTTGTTTTGAATATGTTTGTACCAAACTTTAAATATACAATTATGGCACAAGGATGCATGATATTTTTTATATCCTGACTGCTTGGTCAGGGTCAGTGTGGGAGAGTGGGATCAAAACTTTGATTGTGTGGGATGAATGTGTTATATTAAAAAAAACTTTATTTACTGTTGTGAGCCATGAAAGTAGCTTGAGTCTCAATTACTGTGTATTTCAGATTCCCTGGTGTTATGTTGGCATGTGTTTCTCCAGCTTCTGTTGGCACAACGAGGATCATTGGAGTTACTCCATCAACTATCTCCATTGGTAAGTTTAGCACAAAGTAACAATTTTATGTACACTTAAATCCTTCTTGCTCAGGACTTTAGATTACAGACACGTCTCACTCTTAATGAGGTTGTACTGAAAATTCTGATTTCAGATTGGCTAATGCAAAATGATTGATCAATCAAGTGTCAGAAATTTGACTGGAGTAAAGAGTTTGATATCAAGTCTCTTGGAGACTTTTAGTTGTTGTTGGTTTTAAAGGTACTGTTTTAACATTGTTGGATATATCTTACCAAGGAGAAGGAGCAGAGTACCTTTGCCAGGAGAACACTGCAGTGGCCTAAATGGTTAGAGCGTCTGTCATGGATGTACAATTCACTCAGCGGCATTGAAACATATTCCTAAAGAACACTTTCATGTTAATCTTGTAAGCAGTCATAGGCCCAAATTCCAACAACAAAAAACCTTTGTGGGTTTCCTTCTTAATTTTTTTGTTTTACATGTTGTAGGTGGCATGTTGGTAGTATGGACACTTTTCTTAAACTATCCATATCTCTTAACTCATTAACCCCTAGCCCCGCATTTACGGGGCAGGAGGTGGTAGCCTGCTTCTGAGCTCTGTAGTGTTAAGTCCATGTGCGACACAATAAAGTGGGTGGTATTATAGAAAGGTAGACAGATGTAGCTTTACAATGACACTAAATAATATGGATGTTCTAGTTCATACTAGTTGCACTACAAAATACAGAGGGGAAAAACGTCACTTTTTGGACCTGAGTTTTATCCAGCCAAAATTCGCCAGAGGTCGTGATCCCGTTTTGTGTCTAATTTGAGACTTTTTGACCTCAGATTGAAGACAGACCAGTCTGAATTGCACCGGCATGTGAACCTTTGCAAAAAAGTAGGATAAGATGGGCATTTAGAATGAAGAGTGGTCTCAACACGAAAATGATGGGTCCATTTAGCAAAAGAACACAAATTTTTACCCTTCTGCTCATGCTCAGGCGAAAGAGCCAAAGAAAATCATTTTTAACACAAATAGACATTAAGTTAACTGAATATGTCTTGGAAGTTGATGTATTAGCATGTATTCAGAAATATCTCCCAAAACTGATTTCCTATTCACAGTTCAGGTGAAAACGACAAAAGCCTCCAGAGGTTATTGGGTTAAGCAGTGCATTTTGATGTCACCAAATTTGAATATTTATTGCGTATTTGATCTCTTGTGCGTTGATATTGCACATAAATTACAAATTTAGGCATTTTTTTGACAATTTGTTAAAATTTCCAAAAATTCTTGAACTCATTAACCCCTAGCGCCACATTTACTTCTGAGCTCTGTAGCGTTAAGTCCATGTGCGACACAATGAAGTAGGTGGTATTATAGAAAGGTAGACTGATGTAGCTTATGATGATACAAAAAAAATTTGCCCGAGGTTGTAATCCAGTTTTGTGTCCAGATTTTAGATTTTTAGGCCTCAGATCGAAGACAGACCAGTCTGAATTGCACACAAACATGTAAACCTTTGTAAAAAGTAGGATAAGATGGGCATTTAGAATGAAGAGTGGTCTCGAAATAAAAATGATGGGTCCGTTTAGAAAAGAAGAAAAAAAGAACACCAACTTTTACCCTTCTGCTCATGTTTAGGTGAAAGAGCCAATGAAAATTGACGTTTTTAACACAAATAGGCATTAAGTTAAACAAACATGTCTTGGAAGTCGATGTTTTAGCATGTATTCAGAAATTTGATTTCCTACTCACATTTCAGGCGAAAACGACAAAAAACTCCAGGGGTTAATGGGTTAACTCATATTGGTCAAGGTCATGTATTCATTTTTGAGTATGTAAGAGATGCTATCTGCAACATTCCAGTGTAGTTGCCAATTTCATTTACAACTTCTTAGCTCGATTATTGGACACTCTATTGGCATGCAAATGCCATGTACATGTAGTGTGCCATCAAGACTGGCTGCAATTTCATATGGGTTGATTAAGGGACACTCTGCTGGCATGCAAATGCTGTGTAAACATGCAATGCCATCATTACCATCCCTTTTGTTTTGTGAACTGCTTCCAAACATATACAACAGGCTGTCAGAAGTTATTTTCAGTAGTAAGGAAGGGGGGCACAGAATTATACACAAGAGTTAAAATGTTTATTGATTTTGACAGGGGAGAGCCCAAGACATGGTATGGGGTTCCAGGAAATGAGGCAGAAAAATTTGAGGAGGCAATGAAGAGTTCAGCTCCTGAGCTGTTTGAAAATACTCCTGATCTACTTCACCAGCTGACCACCATCATGAACCCCAACATTCTAATGAAGAAAGGTGTCTCTGTAAGTACTGACAGTCATGTGGAGCTTTATGTTAGGCCCCACTGTCATGAACCCCAACAGTCTAATGAAGAAAGGTGTCTCGGTAAGTACTGACAGTCATGTGGAGCTTTATGTTAGGCCCCACTGTCATGAACCCCAACAGTCTAATGAAGAAAGGTGTCTCTGTAAGTACTGACAGTCATGTGGAGCTTTATGTTAGGCCCCACTGTCATAAACCCCAACATTCTAATGAAGAAAGGTGTCTCTGTAAGCATACAATACTAACAGTCATGTGGAGCTTTATGTAGGTTTTGTTATGCCCCACCACCCCAATGGTAGGAACATGTTTTTACAATTGTCCATCCATCTGACCAAAACCAATAGCTTGGTTAAGTTTTGTATTCAGGTCATTTCGGGCATGGCGGTGTTTGTGGACTTAATGTACATTGAATACATTCTAGTTTAAATTTTTAATTTTTGTTTGATTATGTCTATACTGGATTGGTTGCACTTCCAAATATTTAACAAGCATTTAATAACCACTTTATCACCTTTTATTTGTTATCATGATGTTAGTAAGGAAACATAAGCATTATTTGAGAAGTATTCTTTTGACAGGTTTATTAATTTGACTCTTTTATATTTTTTTCTATGCTGGGAATGGGTGGTGATTATGCAGTCTCTCTAAGTCTGTAATCCATATTTCAGCATCCATATTTGTTTAAACCTACTGAATGTGTGTGTGTTTTGATAACAGTTCTAACATTATGGCTATCAAGACAAGAAAATGTGCCTTTCATGGTGATGCAGAGGCAGCCAGCCAGGTTGGCTCTTTCATGTGAAATCCAATGTGTGTCCATCAACATTTAAAAAACCACACACATGCATATGGTTCAGCCATATTTATCAGAGCTTCCTGGCTCCTAGTTTGTACAAATAATGTCGGCCTTTAGATATGACAGCCAGTGCCAATGTTTCCGAGGTTATTCCAGTGGCCTAATTATTTAGAGCATCGGACTTGGATTCGAAAAGTCATGGGTTCAAACTTGGCTGAGTCCTACCAAAGATATATAAAATTGGTACATACAGTTGTCTCGTTTGGAGCTCAGCATTAAGAGGCTAGTGTAGTGTTAAGACTGGTTGGGCTGGTGTCAGGATAATGTGATTGGGTGAAACATGATGCTATATGCCAGCAGCATGATGGCCTAATGCTAGATATCATTATGCCACACTGCGATATGACTGAAAAAAAAAAAGCCATGTTAAAAATCTAAATAAAAGACACAGACAGACACACCAAGGGTTAAGCTACTAGCAGTATCTCAGACCAGCAAGAAGAGAAACAGTCTACAAGACTATATTTTACCGATACAAATGCTAATCAACCAATCTCATCAGTGCATGGTTAATTACTTGGTACAGTGGAGAAAATTTTGTTGTAAAGAACACTTCAGAGTAAGAAAATGAAGTTAATGGGTTTCTAACCTTTACAAGAGTTGCATTTGTAATGGACAGAAGAACACATCAACACCATAATGCTATATTTCTACATCATCACAAATTTTATCATCTCGGGAACTTTATAAATTCTTACGTCAGCATTATTAAATGTATATAAAAGTACTTAATTCGTTTCACATAAAGTACTTCAAACTGATTAGGTACTTGAAGCTACATTTAATGAGACGTACCTGAAAATGTACTCTGTTGCATATAGGAACAAATTTGCAATGACATGGGGAGCAAACCAGTGTATAATGCAGTCACATTATAATCTCAACACTGTCAGTCACCAACTCAATCCAGAAAAAGTTAATAGCTTTGGTTCCGAGTTCACTTATAAAGTAAGTAGTTAAAGTGTTTTGATGCACTGCAGGAAATGTTTACTTTTAGTGGCTTGGTGCAAGTAAAAGCTATCAAATTCAGCATGGCTAGAATACATGACTTGCAATTATTTATAAACAGAAACTGGCAAAATCCAAACCAAGTTGGTTCCAAGCAAACAAGCACATGGTTATTAATTTGTTTTCAGCAAGAGTAGATAAATGCACCAGTGGTATTAAAAAATTATAAACATATAAACAAAGAAATATCTCTATATGCAAGCATTTATTACACAACACTAAGAATATCAGTGATGGTTTTTAGGTCCCAGTGTAACTGAATCTGAAATAAAACTGAAATGTGAAATTGCCCATTGAAATGGAAACTCCTTATTTCTTTTTTTTTTTTTTAAAGTAGTTCTTGATTTCTGTGCACTTGAATTTGAAACATGTGCCATGGAAAGTGAAAAAGCCTTTGACCAAAAAAAATCGTTTGAAATTGGAACAGTTATGTTCATCTTCAACTGCAGCACTTTTACTGGGAACTGGCATAGGTTTATCATTGGTACTTTTAAAAAAGTTAACTTATTGAAAGTTGTTAAATGATTACAGATTCTTTAGTGTAAACAGAATGAAGCAGAAAATGATGGCATGTATTAATATATATGAAACAGAAATATGAGTGCTTTTATTTGTATTGTTTCTTCTTAAATCAAATATCAAACACTTGCAGTCAATC
Source organism: Potamilus streckersoni (assembly GCA_016746295.1). Lineage (NCBI taxonomy): Eukaryota > Metazoa > Mollusca > Bivalvia > Unionida > Unionidae > Potamilus > Potamilus streckersoni. Next base: position 1,348,515 of record JAEAOA010000587.1, read on the forward strand.
AAAGAGATAAGCTGACTCTCCTTCTGCTGCTGTGTTCTTGATCAAAATTGGGAGGAATAGAGGACTACATTTGTATGAAAAAAATGAATCAGTTTATAGACTTTGATCTTGAGACAGTAAACTTACAAGACTTAAAACATGACTTTCATTTTATCAGTACATGAATACCGATAGCCTCATATACTGGCATATATCAGTATAACGGAACCTCTGCAGTACTTATCATGTAAAAAAAAACATCTTTAAATGACTCCTCAAGCTTTTAAACAGAATTTTATGAAAATTGACAGAAAACATAGAATAGTAAAGGGTTTTCATATGTGCTACTGTTGCCATATGTATTCACTTTTAAATGTCGATTCAGACTGCAATTAACAAAGAGCTGGATCTCCCATAGCAAAATGTGCCTGCTGATTTGGGTTTATCTTTTTTGTTCTACTTCTTACTCCTAACAAACTGAACAGACCCAGATCTGCCAGTGCATTATATGATAGCAGATCTGTTTTCTCAAAAGTCACAACAGAATTGAACCAAATTTGAAACCATACTGATACATATGACTTTCAATTTTGTACAGAATTATGCTGATCCTCCATTAAGGACCACCATTACTAAAAAAAATAGACAATCTAAAAAAATAACTTTTTTAAAAAATCTGGATTTTTTTAAAAATTTGACTAAGTATCATGGAATGAAAGTTTTTAAGTTATGCTGATATGCCATTAAATATTTCTAAAATTTGAAGATCCTTTAAATAATGCTCAGCATAATTTGACTAAAAGTGACAGAAATAATTCTGAAATGGAGGGTTTTCATTTTTTGTTGTAGTTGATGCCAGTTTGCATTAAGTATGCCAGCATGATGGACAATGGAAAGTTGTTCCACAACTTTATTTAACAAGAAAGAGATTTGTCCAATTTTACGAGCTTAGACAGAAAATATTTATTATAAAAACTCCTAAATAATTAATAGATGTTGCTGATATGCTGATATACCTTAGTTATGGGTGAAGATGTAACAAAAATAGAGAACTCTTGAAATAGTTAATTTTGTTTGAACCAAACAGTTTTGCATAACTGGACACAAGGTACATTTCTGGCCTGAAATGCATCATCATTCACAAGTTCACAGGTTCAAACCCTGGCAGAGTCATACCAAAGACTTGTAACAATGGTACTAGCAGCTGCCTTGCTGGTGCTCAGCCTTAAGAGGTTAATGTTAGGACTGGTCAGGATAATGTGACGGGGTGGAACATCATGCAACAAGTCTGTAGGATAATGCCCAGTGCTAGACATCACTATAAACTGACACACTGGGACATCATGCAACAAGTCTGTAGGATAATGCCCAGTGCTAGACATCACGATAAACTGACACACTGGGACATCATGAAACAAGTCTGTGGGATAATGCCCAGTGCTAGACATCTCTATAAACTGCCACACTGCAGATATTGTAACAGTATGAGTGAAAAATTGTTAAAGCTGCATTAAAAATCCAAAACACATACACAAGCATCATCATCAAGAATGTTATAGATTTGTGTTGAAAATATTAAAAGTCAGATTAATTAATTCTATTCAAAGTATATAAATGCAGATGAGACATTGATTCTAATGAACTTGTTGATTATGAAAACATCCATACTGTACCTCTATGTTACTCTTTCATGTTTTGCAATTGTATCAGGGATGCAGGACTTCATATTGTATGCACAAGATCAGATCTGATGGCCCTTATGATTTGGTCTTAGAGAAATGACACTTAAATTACTGATGTCAAAAATAATACCATAACAAGGGTTAAGTATTGTGACAGGAAAAAATAATGTTCTTTTGGTGTCCCTAGTCATGTATGCACATAAAACACACAATATTTTCAGTGTCCCTTGCAAAGCAGAAGTGATAAGAAGCCCTGAGTAGCCGAGTGGTATAAATTATGAATCATTATCATATTCTTTAGTCATTTTTTAAGTCTGCCACATTTTAATGCATTGGATACTTAAAATTTTCAGGTAAAAAATGTAATTACTAGTAACTTTTGAAAATGCATTAATGCAAAACCTGACAGTAGTAAACTGTAGCAAAAATGGGAGAAATAGCATTTAATACGGTCACAACTAGTGGTCAGTGCTTGTTATTGTGGAAAGAAATATTTGGAAATGGTAGAAATGATAAAGCAGAAAAATTAAATATATTTTTGTATTTTTCAAACATTATTTTTGTAAAATTCCCATTAAATTAAAATAATAGTCCCTTATCATGTACAAAGTCTTTTTTTCCTTCAGTAAAGTTGCTATCAATAAAATGAGCCAAGTGAGCATAGAAAACCCCATCAACAGTGGTTTTTTCTTCATTTTAAAGTTTAAATTTTAAAATTTAAAATAATTAAATTTAAATTGAAAGTTTTACTTTCTCCTGGCTTGAATCCTCGATATTGTCCTTTTTTTCTATCATCTCAGACCACATCTTGCTCTAAAAACCATTTGAAGAAATTTGATGGAAAGCATTTCTTGGCCTATTATTGCATTTGGCTGTTAGGCAAATATCAGCGATCACAGACCCATTTGAATTTCTTCTTAGAGTTTGGTCTAAGTTCTTGGGATTATCCTTTATTTTACATTGGCTCTGTTGTCATTTAAGAGCTATTTAGTCTTGTTTAAAATATGTAATGGAAAATACGGATGATAATACCATATCCTCTTTTTCTTCAGATTGTGAGAACCAATCAACACGCTGGAGAGTTCATTGTGACATTTCCTCGAGCCTATCATGCTGGATTTAACCAAGGTTACAACTTTGCAGAGGCTGTGAACTTTTGTCCTGCTGACTGGGTAAGTTTTTAACTAAAGTAAAAAGCCATACAGTGATGTCTTGCAGTTGTGAATAGGCTTCTTCCTTACAAACTGTTTGTTACAGTGAAATAATCACTTACAAGTAAATTGAGTTATATTTCTTGGAATCCCAAATGAATGTGGGTTATTGTATCCAAAAATGTGTTACGACAAGGTTAGATACAGTCGTGGTCAAAGACTGTTCCAGTGGCCTTAGGTGTGGGAGGTTGAGGGTTCAAACCCTGGCAGAGTCATACAGAACACTTATAAAAATGATACTTGCAGCTGCCTTGCTTGACACTCTTCATTAAGAGGTTAATGTTAGGACTGGTCAGTCTCATGTTGGGATAATGTGATTGAGTGGGACAGGATGACACATGTTTGCAGCATCATGCCTCAGTGTTAGACATCACCCTAAACTGCCTCGCTGCAGACATCGTAGCGATATGACTGAAACTTTGTTAAAGCAACATTAAGAAAATCCATAGTCAGTCATGGTCGGCTATATTCAGTATAGATCTATTGCTGTGTGTTATGCAGCTCTCTACTGGAGAAATTATTGTTGTTATATTGAGATGTGATGAGAAATAGTTATCAATGTTTGTCCATCCATCCATGACAATCTCATTACATTTCCATACTTGTAGTTTGTGATGGATTGCCTTCAGACTTTGTAAATATTATAATCTTCACTTGAAGATACACATGTTGACAAAATGTTTTGCTGCTGCAAGTTTTGCTAGAGTTAATACCCTTTTGTGATTCAGCCTTGTTAGTGCAACTAGTTCTAATGTTTTTAACTGATTGCCCTGTAAGCTGGTAAATATTATGGTCATCACCTGAATATGCACACATCACTTTGCTCCAGCTGGTTTTGTTAGAGTTATTGTCCTTGCAACTGTATATAGTGTAAATCATAATCTTGTCTTGTATTTTTTTGTGGATTGCTTTTATTATGGTTGTCTTGCACATATTGATAGATGTTTGATTTTAATACATCCCATTTTAATTTGCAGCTGATGCAATTTATGAAAGAAATTTAGATTGCAACTTCTCTTGTACTTTTCAAACTTTGTTTATATTATGGTCATCATCAACAGATGTGCTTTTTAACCAGACATTGTACTTGCACTCTTTTACCGATAGTTGTGCCCTTTCTGTATGCCAGCACTGAGGTGGCGTGTATTCTATATGCCAGTAATCAGATGGAGTGTATTCTATATGCCAGCAATTAGGTGGAGTGTATTCTGTATGCCAGCAATCAGGTGGAGTATATTCTATAATGCCAGCAATCATGTGGCGTGTATTCTATATGCCAGTAATCATGTGGAGTGTTTTTTATATGCCAGCAATCATGTGGAGTGTATTCTATATGCCAGCACTGAGGTGGTGTGTATTTTATATGCCAGCAATCATGTGGAGTGTATTCTATATGCCAGCAATCAGGTGGTGCATATTCTATATGCCAGCAAAAATGTGGCGTGTATTCTATATGCCAGCAATCATGTGGCGTGTATTATGTTGTCCATCTGTCTGTTACTAATTTCATTTCCACAAAATATCTGAAATTAACCATCTCAAATTAACCATTATTTACAGTTAGCAAACTTGATGGATGACATGTCTTTTTTTCTGCATAATGCAGAAAATGGCATGAAATGTGTTCCTTAGTTGTGCAATCTAGTTTACCAAAACAACTTCCAATTATGCATAGAATTGCTTCTTGTTACACCATCCCAACAATAATTTACTTGGGGAAAAGAACACAAAATTGAAATTCAGTACCATTGAAAATGCCAGGTGGCAGATGGTCAGATTTGTGCATTATCACCCCCTGCAGAGATTTTCATTATGAAATTTTGGAACAATTTAGGTTCTCAATAATGAGCAGTTTTCTGTCCTGTATACAAATTTCATGTCTGTAGCATAAACAGTCCATTGGACTGACTCTTGTATTGCTTTCCACTGGTTCCAGTATGGTGACAGGTTTAAAAAATCCAACAGAAGTATTTGCCAGTTTATTCTGTATGTAATTTATGACAATTCAGTTCAAAAGATCTATACTATTTCACTATTGTTTAGACTGTACTTTGTTAGGAAATCAGATATAACCATCGGGGATTTTTCTGATACACTTTTTCAGAAAATATTAATTCATCTTTTAGCTTCCCATGGGTCGAGGCTGTGTGGAGCATTATCGTTCTCTCCATCGACAGTGTGTATTTTCTCATGAGGAGTTGGTGTGCAAGATGGCTGCTGACCCGGAAAGACTTGATTTCAATATTGCAGCCACAACCCATGAGGATCTTCTTGCCATTGTAGAGGAAGAGAGGATAAGAAGAAAGCAGCTGTTTGAAATGGTTAGAAGATATTCATTTGCTTGTTTTTGCTATTTTATTTAGCAGTATAATATAAACTATTAGGAATTAGTCTGACAATTCAGCCATCAGAAAAGTTTGATAAATGACTGTAGGTCATAGTATTTTATGTTGTCTGTCTCTGTTACCATTTTCCTTTTTTTCCTCACATTGTTGTCTATCATCTAGACTAACCAAAAAATGGGGATATATTGCACTTGAAGAAAGAAAGAATCATTACAATTTTTGGTGTCCAAGGGTCATAGTCATATTGACTAATATTAGATTGAATGTTAAAAAAAATATGGCAGGTCCCCTGATATGCATTGCTAGTTTTTGTTACTCATATAGGGATGCCAACCATTTCAGATTTCGCAGAACTATCATTTCGTTTCAGGTTATATTGACCTTGTGGAAGCTTAACATAGCAATCACTTTAGCATACAGGAGCGACAATCTATATGTGTCCAGCAATCCATACTGTTAAGGTTATGACTTAGTTGCTATAAGGGCAAGCGAGTTTATCGTATGGTTTATGTGAATTATCAGTCACCCATCCATTAACAATTGTTTGTTATCACTTTGGAGTACATATTTTTGATTTCAGTTTTGATCAGACTTGAAATATGTAGGCTTTGTATCATTAAGTTCTTGGATGAGTTCGATATTGAGTTAGATCAACATATAACAATGAGTTATTTTGCAACTTTATGGATGAGATTATAACCATACGGCATGTCCCATTACTGGTCCAGATATATTTATCTTCAAATTTCAGTGTGCCTGCTAAATGGGATTACCTTGTTAATGTTATAAGTTCCAAGCATAAAATTTCATGTATTAATTATATCTTTATCTTCAGGAAGTATTTTTCTTGGGATATCTTGGCATTGGGATGTAATAAAATAGGTAAAAGCAACACATAAACATGATATGTCAGTGAAGTAGTTCAACTAGTTTATGTTTGTACAGTACTACACAAACTTGCTTAGAAGAATGGTTACCTGTTAAGCTATGTAATGCAGATGAGGGGTGTTAAGCCCACCTGTTAAGATTAAGCTCAGTGTACAGGTTTCTTATGTTGTAGCCTGACAAAAGGCAGGCAAAACGGACTGTCTTATTTTAAAAGGACCTTTTTATGTAAATAGTCACAGGAAAATGTAGTTCATCATTGGTTTGACAATGGTACATAATCTTTAAATGTAAAAGACAAACTTAACTAAACAAGAGACCAGTCCATGATCTTGTAAATAGGTGAAAAATTGAAGCAAAAATGAAGAGGAAAGAATCGTGCAAGGAATTTGTGGCAAAGACTAATTTTGTGATTACTGTTTTGCCCACCAATGTTTAAGGAACAGGCTTCTGAAATTGTATGGAAAATATTCCCCATTTACTCTCATTGGATCTGAATTGTTACTATACACAGGGTTCCTGCAGTTCATGGAATCCTGGAAAAGTTTTGGAATTTAAAAAATAAATTTCAATGGTCTTGAAAAGTTATGGATTTTGTCAAAACCTTGCAAAGTTTTGGAAAAGTCATGGAATTTGTGACAATGGAGTTAAAGAAATTGATTACTTCAAATTTCATAGAGCACTGAGAACCGATTAAATAAAATGGTAAAATTACATTCAATAAATGTTTCAATTCATAAAACAAGAATAAGTTCCCCTAATCGAAGAATCACATGATTTCCAGTGTAGATCATTAAATAAAAGAAAGCAACTGGAAAGTAATGTGTTTTGTTAATATTGTAAATAGGTACACATACACAGACTACATAAGATTGTTTCCTTTTTTCTTTTGAATACAAATTACATTGAACATTGGATTATGACATGAATTACTACATGAAGTCACAGTGTGCTAGCCCAGGTAAATTTATATGAACATAATACAAATATTTGTTTTTAACTTTTTTTTTGTTATTTTAGATTGAAAGATGTCATTCTTTATATTCATTGGCTTGACAATGCAAGATAGCATGGTCCTTGAGTTTTATGAAATGGCCCTGGAAAAGTTTTGGAAAAGTCATGGAATTTGTTTTTGTTAAGTCTGCAGGAACCCTGTATACATTTACTCCTAGGTTCATTCAAAGATGCATTGTAGATTTTAGAAGTTTGTTTGAATTAATCTATTATCCATTTTATATAGGCTGCCTGAAATCTCACAAATTAATGTTGGGATTCTGGAAAAGCATGTGTGGGGGTTGGCATCTTAGCTGTAAAATGATGAAATAGATTTTCAGCATACTTCTAGACTGTTTAATTAATCATGTTTTCAGCATACTTCTAGACTGTTTAATTAATTATGTTTTAAGCATACTTCTAGACTGTTTAATTAATCATGTTTTCTGTATAGGGTTGTACACAAGCAGAAAGAGAGGCTTTTGAGCTGCTTCCAGATGATGAGAGACAGTGTGATTACTGCAAGACCACATGTTTCCTGTCAGCTGTCACATGTCCTTGCAGCCCCAGTGAGTAGAAGCAAATGTGTCTTTATGTACTTTAGCATTATGTATTCACCTGTCTCGAAAGCTCATTTTTTTTTCTCAGATTCCATAGATGTTTGCTGTAGAAGTGTTTGATTGTTATACATTACTGACAGGAAGTGAAATGTATTCACGACAAATGAATGTGACAAAAATAAGTCGGTTTATTATAATGTGATTGTTTTCTCCAGAAGTGAACAGTATTTCTCCATATACTTCACTGCTTTATTCCACATGACACATGTGGCTAAAAAATATGGTTACTAAGGAACTACTTTTTATTGAAAACAAACAGTCTAAGCTTATGTAGCAGATGCTTTTGATGACTTTGTGGATGAACTAAGTAAGCTGTTTGATCCATATGAAAGTAGAGGCAATAAAATTGAGATGTGTATGAATTTAGTCACAAAAGAAACCAACAAATAAACATAATTATGCAGTGTCAAGTGGTGGCTTGGTGACAGTCAACATGAGACATGCAGTATTGAAAATCTGGTCATTTAGACAGTTATTTTGAAGAACTGTCCATAATGATTGGCATATCAGATGGTTCAGTCTATGAAATGAGCTTTCCAGTGTCGATTACAAAAAATTAGCATAGAAGCCAAGATGACGAATAAGCCATATTTTCTGCTTGTGGATTGGGCTGTCACACCCAGCTACTTTGCAATTTTGATGACTTTTTGGATTTATAATCAGAAGCGTACAGGCATCTGTAGCTAGGACTAATAATGGCTGTAATAGTACTTCTCTTTCTGCATCATGAATTTTCTCAGAATTTACTTTTCTTAGTCATTTCAGAATTAAAATGTGTTCCAAAAATTGATCAACAGTGCAAATCTGTAGACTACATTTCCAGCAGAAATTGCATTCCAAAGGAGAATTTACAGCACTCCAAAATTAAATGGCTTTGATATTCCCTAATAAACAGTATTTAATCCTGTGTCTTATGGAGAATTTCAGTTGAATGAATTCCATATTTTTCACACCTTATCCCTTCTAGTCACATGTACGTCATATGGAATTGACTCCAGTTGGTCACAGTTAAATAAGTAGAATTTTGTTGGATTGACAGAAAATCAAAATCCCTCCATTCCAGATCAACAGAAAAGTTTTTTAAGGTGCAGCCATTCACAATACAAATCAAAATTTCAATTTTAAGTAGACCCAAATGAGATTTATATTTGACCGAATAACTGGGCATGCAATATACTACCAAATTCTAAGGTTGCTGGGTGGTACGTGTATGAATACTGTGTATTGTTTAACTATGTTTGTGTATTTACTTTGGAATCAAGCAGAAATTCAATGTCTGTGTGTCTTGTAGTGTGTTCCTTTTATTATTCAATTTTATTTAGAAAAGCAAAATGAGTATATCCTAAAAAAAAAATGACCTTTGTATAGGAAAATATGAAGTCCTAATATTGTGCAGTATATCTTAAAGAAAAATTTTAATTAATTCTCGTATGAAAACAGTTGCCTATAATGCAGATATTCCAATCTTTTTAAAAGTTGTCCAGAAAGATGAGTGTCTTTTAGAAAAGTTCAATAGCTTTCACACAAGTTTAGTGTCTTTCAGACTTTAAATATTTTGATAGCTGCATAGAGATAGCTAAAATTGAGAGACTTTTCAGGTATGATAAAGATGATGGATCCAGTGACCATTGAGATTTCATTTACATCTATATACCCTAGTTACATGTCAATTTTTTTTTCTCCTATCATTTCAGACAAGCTTGTGTGTGTGTGTCATGTGCGGCAGTTATGTAGCTGTGACCCACACACAATGTGCCTCCGATATCGCTACACCCTGGATGAGTTGCCATTTATGTTGCACAGACTCAAGGTCCGTGCCGAGTCATACACCAACTGGACAAAGGCAGTAGAAGCAGCTTTGGAGGCAGAGGAGGAGTACAAGCTAGGTGTGTTAGCAGTTTTCCTCCTAGTGTTAACCATAAAGTCTTGATAATTGAGTCACTCGGGCTACTTGAGAAATGTGGTTTTGTTTTCAGGGTTGTTTCAGTCATGAAGTTTACAGAACTAAATAAGCATTTATTTTCTGGAATTTTGTATTTCCTCTCCAACAGAGTTGATGCATCTTTGAAAGTTCATCATATGATAGAAATTCCATCTTTAGAATATCCATACAGGTCAATATTCCAAATTGTTCAAATCATTTTGAGTCCAAATTGTTCAAATCATTTTGATTTTTTTTTTTTTAGTGGGTGTAGGGGGTTAAAGTGGTTGGAAAGAATTTAGTAAGAAAAAGAATCAATGCTTAGAGATACTAAATTTTAAACCTATGATTTCCTGTTGAGCAAGAAAACTGATATTTCCATGTGATATTCAGTTCACTCAGATCTATTCTTCTGAATCCTGAGTTCTTGCTAAACTCCAAAATTCATTGCCCTCTACATACACCTGAGAAACTCGGATGTAAACCTGAAACTATTGATATTCCACTGCTATTTGATTCCTTCCTCTTGGTAATGATAGGAGATAGAAGATGCTGAACTATTTGAGTGGGATACCTTGGCCAATTCTATACTGCCACATATATCATTCTACCATTCTTTTCTCTATTTTCACTTACCCACCCACCCCTGGGGTTCATGGAAAGATTTTGCAAAAAAAAATTTGTTGCATTATCTTGCCATAGTAGTCATAACTCAAAACAATTGGAATTTGGCCTATGCTAAATTTGCAGACAATAACTGCATTTATTTTTGTTTTTCTCTTCAGTTCAGCACAGTCACAAATAAATAAATAGCTGAAAGGAAACTTCAGAATATAATTGACTACTTTTATACATGACAACCATTATGCATTTGGCAAAATCATTACGCTTTTTTTCACTAAAGTATTATATAAGCATTCAAGTTAGACATGATATTCTTTTGAAGAGAATTTTGTATTGTATGTATATTTTGGTCACTATTAAGTTAAATAAAATTTTGAAAGGTCTCACCTTATTAACATTCAGTACTTTTTCCTTTTCACAATTTAGAACTACATGATTTGAAGAATCTTGTCACAGAGGCAGAGGAGAAACATTTTCCAGACTCAGAGCTCTTGACACGACTTGTTAGTGCAGTAAATGAGGCCGAGAAATGTGTCAATGTGGCAAACCAGTTGGTTTCCAAGAAAGTCCGAACAAGGTAGGTAAAAGATGAGAAGTGATGACATTTTTTCTCATCTGTGTAAGCTTGATGGGACAATGGTATCATCTTTCTGGTGCAGCACTTTCTCTGAGATTATTTTGAAAATAGAAGTACTTTTCTCGAAACATTGAGAATCCATTATATAGAAAGGTGTGGACTGGATTTATAAAACAGTCAAGAACAAGAAAGTTGAGATTCTGGAAGTGGGACTTGAACTACAGAAGGCTTTGTTAAAGGCAATGACATCAACAATGTTGATGTTTTATCTGAAGTTTTATGCAGTTATGAATACTTGGTTGCAATGGATTACTCATGTTGCCTTTGTTGGACTATGTACAATATTATTCAAAAATTTACACTGTAATGGTTGTAATATTATTATTGGTTCAGTTTAATTAATCTGCAACTATGAAATCTAGTCTTTAATATAAATCCAAGAACTGAAAATGTAATTAAGAATTTTTTTTAAAAATCCTCTGCTTCAGATGTATTTTGACCTGTAGTGTTACACTTGTCCAGCCAGTCATTTGGCCAGTGGTCAGTTTTTGGTAACAGTGAGTATGGTAAAACCTCAGTCATTTACTACTCTAATTGTCATGCATGGATTGATATTATTATATAAATTTACTTGTAGGAGCAAAAACCTTGTGAACACAACCATCGACCACAAATTTTAGGTAAAATACATTTCAACACTGCAACAAATACAGACATACGCATTACTGACCTTTAACAGTGATCACTTCAGAAGATCTTCAGGTATCGTGCAGATTGTTCTAAACCTAGACTGAAATTATGGACTTTGTTCTAGCTGCTAATGTTCTTAGACATAACAGGTTGCAGTGTATACTTTGGGTTGTAGACCGGACTAGAGTTCACATAATTTTTCTTTATCAATTGTGAAGACCAATCACAATTAAAGTAGCTTGATTTTCACTGGAGCACACAGAGTACATTGTCTGTCTATAGCATTGATGCTTAATGTCTGATGGTGAATAAGGCATTATCTCATAAAAAGTTGCTTGCATTTTCCAGATTAGTTCATTCTGTAGTCCTTGTAATATTTCCCGATGTGTTAATTCTCTAGTGACAGTAATGGTTCCCTTATTTTGTTGCTTTATTAAGTTATTTAACTATAAACGCAAGGATAAAAGTGCCGCTGTTAATTGTAATGTATCAGTTGCATCCTTTATCAGGTAAATCCATTTATGTTGCAATGTAATACACAGTTATCGGTAAAATAATAATGCATCCCTCTTTTGATTATTGATTAGTACTTGTATCTTTCATACATATGCAAGACCTTTTCAAAATGGCTTCAATAATTAAAACCATGCTAAACTTGCTAATATATTAACATATTTGTGAATATTTTATGATACATATTTCTCTATTGCAATTTAAAATTATTTTGAGATGACATTGTGTTATTTTAACAAGAACTGTGAATTGTGGAACAAAATATATGTACAGTCATTGTAGATATTTTCCTTACTTAAACTCAGTTAAATTTGGTCTTTAAAAACTGACCCTCTTGAGTAGACCTGCTATGAGATTACCAGCTTTGAAAGACAACTCATTGTTGGCAGATGGATGAACTCTAAAGACAAACCTTTACTGCATCAATTTCTGTTGTGTTTTTGGGAGCATAAAAATACTTAAATTTATGGGTTGGAAAGCCTGTTCTGTTGTCTTTTTACAGGTGTATAAGTGTTGGAACCTTTAAATTTCTTTTTTTCTAGCAGCCAAACCCTTCAAATTGGTACCCCAATACAGCACAAGTGAATTTGCAGTGTATGCTGAACATTTTTTTTGCTAAATAAAATTTGCAGCATATGCTGTAACATTTTTTACAAATTGAATTTGCAGCATCAGCTAAAAAGATTTTGCAAAGTGAATTTGTATCATACATTGAACATTTTTTTGCAAAGGGAATTTAATAATATTCATACCAAGAGACTTTTTTGTTGTTGCAGAAACCGTCAGTCATTTGAAGGCAAGTACATTGCCAAGCTGAGTTTGGATGAACTAAGGTGTTTTTATGAGCAGGTTGCAGGGTTACCATGCAAGATTAAAGAAGGAAAACTTCTTAAGGTAAAATTAGTTAGACATTACATTGTTTGGGGGACAGTATGAACTATTTATGTGCAAATATTTTAATAGCTGTTTATGCAATACCTTAAGTTAATGCATTGATTAATTTTTTAATGGTGCTAGTCCCCAGTTCATGAAATGGAGGTTTAAAAAAAAGCAACATGATCAATCATATTATCATCCTTTTCCATGGATTTTGTTCATTTAAACACATCTTTTGGGCCTTCAGCACTTGATGAGTTGCCTTTTGACATTTCTGCTTTAAATTGTATCCTTTTTGTATTGTATTTATTTTCTCCCTAGTCCCTACTCATGGTAGTTTTATCTGTCTCCAGTTTCTTTGATTTTAAGAGGGTTTTATTATCTTGCTAATGAAGCTGTGCTTCTTGCGTTTTATCCTTCAAATAGTAATTGGTATCAGGATAAGTCATTTCTTTTTATATTCCCATTCATTTTATATTCCTATTCATTTTATATTCCCATTCTTTTTATATTCCCATTCATTTTATATTCCCATTCTTTTTATATTCCCATTCATTTTATATTCCCATTCTTTTTATATTCCCATTCATTTTATGTTCCCATTCTTTTTTATATTCCCATTCTTTTTATATACCCATTCATTTTATATTCCCATTCTTTTTATATTCCCATTATTTTCCATTTTTTTATATTCCCATTCATTTTATATTCCCATTCTTTTTTATATTCCTATTCATTTCATATACCCATTCTTTTTATATTCCCATTCATTTTATATTCCCATTCCTTTCCATTTTTTTTATATTCCCATTCATTTTATATTCCCATTCATTTCATATTCCCATTCATTTTATATTCCTTATATTCCCATTCATTTTATATTCCCATTCTTTTTATATTCCCATATTCCCATTCATTTTATATTCCCATTCTTTTTATATTCCCATTCATTTTATATTCCTTATATTCCCATTCATTTTATATTCCCATTATTTTTATATTTTTATTCATTTTATATTCCCGTTCTTTTTACATTCCCATTCATTTTATATTCCCGTTCTTTTTACATTCCCATTCATTTTATATTCCCATTCATTTTATATTCCTTATATTCCCATTCATTTTATATTCCCATTATTTTTATATTTTTATTCATTTTATATTCCCGTTCTTTTTACATTCCCATTCTTTTTATATTCTCATTTTTTTTATATTCCCATTCATTTTATATTCCCATATTCCCATTCTTTTTATATTCCCATTCATTTTATATTCCCATTCATTTTATATTCCTTATATTCCCATTCATTTTATATTCCCATTCATTTTATATTCCAATATTCCCATTCATTTTATATTCCCATTCTTTTTATATTTTTATTCATTTTATATTCCCGTTCTTTTTACATTCCCATTCATTTTATATTCTCATTCATTTTATATTCCCTTATTTTATATTCCCATTCATTTTATATTTCCATTTTTTTTATATTCCCATTCATTTTATATTCCTTTTATTCCCATTCATTTTATATTTCCATTATTTTTATATTCCCATTCATTATATATTCCCATTCTTTTTATATTCCCATTCATTTTATATTCCCATTCTTTTACATTCTTTTTATATTTTCATTCTTTTTATATTCCCATTCCCATTCATTTTATATTCCCATTCTTTTTATATTCCCATTCTTTATATTCCCATTCTTTTTATATTCCCATTCATTTTATATTCCCATTCTTTTTATATTCCCATTCATTTTATATTCCCATTCATTTTATATTCCCATATTCCCATTCTTTTTATATTGCCATATTCCCATTCTTTTTATATTCCCATTCTTTTTATATACCCATTCTTTATATTCCCATTCTTTTTATATTCCCATTCATTATATATTCCCATTCTTTTTATATTCCCATTCATTTTATATTCCCATTCATTTTATATTCCCATATTCCCATTCTTTTTATATTCTCATTCTTTTTATATTCCCATTCTTTTTATATTCCCATATTCCCATTCATTTTATATTCCCATTCTTTTTATATTCCCATTCATTTTATATTCCCATATTCCCATTCTTTTTATATTCTCATTCTTTTTATATTCCCATTCATTTTATATTCCTTATATTCCCATTCATTTTATATTCCTTATATTCCCATTCATTTTATATTCCCATTCATTTTATATTCCTTATATTCCCATTCATTTTATATTCCCATTCATGTTATATATTCCTTTCAGCCTTAAGAGGTTTTGGTACTGTCCTTTTTCAACCTTAAGGGCCTAAATTTTCTAAATACTGGGTGTAATCCAGTAAGGTTTAATCTTATTTGTTTTTGAGTTTTCTTAAAGTTAGTATCAAGACTATTTTAAAATCTTACTAAGATATTTATGTCTTTTTATTACTATAGTAATAATAATGATTCTAAAAACAAATTCAAGGGTGTAATGGTTGAATATCTATTGAATTTTAATAGTTGTAGTCTTGGAATAATTCTAAGATCCAGCCCATCTTTCACAAAACTTTTCTAAACTAATTACATATTCGACTTTGTTGTTGTTGTCAACCATTGCTTGGAAAGTACAGCAAAAATGCTGCAAATAGATGAGCTTTCAAAACAACTGTCCTATTTGCTGGTCATAATATTTTATGTACATAGAATATGTAGTATGTATTCAAGTTAAAATGTTGGGCCAGGCTTTATTAGTCTGTATTTCACAAAGGCAGGAAACTAGTCTGCAAAAACAGTTCTCCGTGCATTCTCCATTTTCATAGGCTCCCACTAATTATGCAGATATAACAATGGCCCTCCTATGGGAATGATTTTTTGGTTTTTGTTTTAACAGTGCTTTTAATGCATCATTGACTATCATAGTGAGGAAATAAAAGCTCAGTGCATTCCTAAGGACACACCAATGCAGCCATCCTGTGCTGGTATTGAACCTAAAACCAATGCTCTTTCAATGTGTCCATATTTCAGCACACAAAAAAATCTGTAAATGTTCAATTATTTGTCAGTCAGTTTGTTTAATCTTAGATGGGTTGTGTAACTTAATAACTGCTAGTTCTCCACTAAAATCAGTCACTGCCACTATTTTCATTATTGCATTAGAGTCTCATTGTCTTAAATATGGTTGATTCATTATCCCTGAATCACTTTCACTTTGTTGTAGTGAGACCAAAGAATATTTGTAATTATTTCAAACCTTGTTCACTCCAGATATGGATCTCCAGTTAGTTACATAACTTGGGTATTAAAACAGTCAAGATTCTTTGACATTTTGTTTTATATTTTTGTTTTATTTGAATTAAACATGCAATAATGTTAATTTGCATGAAAAATGGTCTATGGGTGCTAGAGCATTGAAGGTTTTGCATGAACATATATATATATATATATATATATATATATATATATATATATATATATATGCTTTCAGGAACTTCTGGATAAGGTGCTTGATTTCCAGACGGAAGCAAAGAATGCACTAGAAGCAGAAACTCCAGACTCTCAAAAACTGGACCATCTTATTGAATTTGGCATCACTCTGGATGTGGATCTGCCAGAAATTCCTAAACTGAAACAGGTAAGAATGATTATATAAGCCTAAATACATAACAGGTAGGAAAGATTATATAGGCTTCAATACACAACAGGTAGGAATGATTAAATAGGCTTAAAGACACAACAGGTATGAATACTAGTGTATACCAAAGTAATGGTATGGACTATATTTAACTCGTAGTATTAACTTTGTTCTGTTCACTTTATTTTCAGGTACTTCAGCAAGCCAAATGGTTGGATGAGGTTCGAGATAACCTTCAAGATCCAAACCAAGTAACATTGGATACAATGCGCAAATTGATGGAGTCTGGAGTTGGTCTGGCGCCACACCCAGCTGTGGAGAAAGCAATGGCTGAGCTGCAGGAATTGCTGACTGTCAGTGAGAGATGGGAAGAAAAGGCCAGAATCTGTTTACAGGCCAGGTATCAATCAGTTTGATTTTATAGATTTGAAAATGATTGTACGTCATTTAAGACATCCTCACAGTTTTAACAAAAAAATGGCAACATACAGTGGTAGAGTTTAAATAATAATGCAGATTATTATCTATTCATGGGGTTCAGAAATGAGTATTTATATTTATATTATTTATATATTGTATCTAATTTACTTATTTAGAGTAAAGTGCCTTGCCCAAGGACACACCACAAAAGCTGAACTGATAATTGGAATTGAACCAACACCCTTCTGGTCACAATTCCAATGCTTTAACCTTTTCACCACTGCAGCTTCATTTTTACTACAACAAAGAGCATGCAGATTGGTTAACACTCGAAGACAAAGTGAAATTATTGTAATTATAGTATCCTGCATTTTTACAGGTTATCCAATTGAATTCATTTTGTTTCAAGCATCAGTATTAATTTGACGTTTGTGATGTGAATGGTTTTTGCTAGAGACCAAACTAAACTCATTTATTTTATACAGGCCAAGGCATGTGATGCCCACACTTGAAGCTATTGTTAATGAAGCCAAAGAGATACCTGCATACCTACCCAATGTTGCTGCACTAAGTGATGCCTTGAGGAAAGCTAAGGAGTGGACACAGAAGGTGGAGGGAATACAAGTGAGTTGGTGTATTTTTTTTATGCAATGAGAGTAGTAGGTTATATAGATGTGCTCTACAGATATTATGAACTTCTGAGAGAGTGGTGGGTGTAAGCGGACCTGCCAACCCTACTGAAAAGATCAGGAAAATCCCGATTTATGGACCTATATCCCGATTCCCCAATTTAAAAAAACATGATTTTTCAACTCACCAGGTCAAAAATATCTTTTTATTACAAAAACATGGTTTTCCTGTTTCTGTATTTGGTTTTTCTGTGTCTAGTATGTTTCTTAGTACTGTACTATATCCAGCTTGATTTCCAGCTATCATCAGCCAATACAAAGATATTGTCTCACAGTGTGGTTCTCTTTATCCAACCACATCAAGAAATCTCAGCATCATAATGGATGTTTCTCAGCAAGAAGCAAAACAAAGAAGAAAAAAGGAAGTAAGTGATGACTTTTCACCTGCCAAGAAAAAGAAATAGGACAAAAATGTAGGAGTGATTGGGAAAAGCAGTTTACTTTCATTCATTTATTGATTTGCTATCATGCGTTCTGCCACTGATTATCGGCTCTTTCCACACTCAGTTCTACATCAGAATTGTAGATTTGGTAAAGCTGAAACTCTACTCAGATCATCAGTATTGATTCCTTCCATTTGGTTGGAGAAAAAGGCCAGGTCCTTAAATGATACTACAGATTGCTTGGACACATTTCTGACTTTTGTCTACTGTCTGTTACTAAGAATAGTTAAATACTTACCTTTTTCTGGCCAATCATCCTTGAAAATCATGTCAAGATTTCTAAAGGGATACAACTCAATTTCTGATCCTGAGAGGAATTAGTCAGGAGTTACTTCCACTTATTTTGACAGTTTCCATGTAGCACTTAAAATGATAAGAAGCATTTCAGGAGAAAATGCATATTAATTGCATAAAAAATCAAAAAGAAAAAAATGATGAATTAGTTTTGGACAGTTCTATGTTAAGAGATAAAGAGAAGCAAAAGGAACATGCTCGTTGAAATTATGAAGCAAAGAAGACATTTATGGTTTCATAAATGTAATGATGTCATCTTTAGTGTCACTGAGTGCACTCGTGGGATGAGAATATCCCATATGACATTTCTAAAATGGGCAAATTGACAAGGATTCTATGAGCAATAGTCAGTCATGGAATGAGAGAAATAGGAACTTGAATCCTTATGAGAAAATTCTGTTTGGGAGTTTCAGTTATCATGACCTCCATGTTAACTCCTGTAACTAAGACTATATGTTGTTCATTGTTGAAAAACAGAGGGAAAAAAAAGCAAAAACCCAGTAAAGTCCATTATACAGAATAATGCCTTGTCAGGTATAAAATATGAGCCTGTAGGTTAAATTTCACTTAAATACCTGCCTGTAGGAAAACCTGCATTAGTAGAAATCTCCATATAGAAGACCCTTCCTGTTTGAGGATAATTTTTTGGAAGTGGGACATGACTCAATTTAGCATCTGTGTATATGGCTAAGAAATTATATGTCCTAAAATAATGTCAGCATTTGAAGATATTCAGATTAAGCTCAGTGTAAAAAAATTTCAAGCTAAACAAATAGCACGGATGACAAGGTTTTTTGTTTCTTCTTTTTGTTTTACATAATTTAATATTGATTGTGCATTTGCATGAGTACACAAAGGTCTTCAGATTGCAGTGAATCAATACATATCACCCACATGTCAGTAAGCAAAGTTATGTCCAGAAGCAATTACATGTATTTGCAAATTTTCATTCTTTCAGAGCTCCGATTCATACCCGTATCTTGATATACTTGAGAATCTGGTTAATAAGGGACGGCCAATCCCTGTTCGACTGGATCAGTTGCCACAGGTAGAATCACAGGTGGCAGCGGCCAAATCATGGCGAGAGAGGACAGCACGAACATTCCTAAAGAAAAACTCTACATACTCATTACTTGAGGTATGGTCAGTCAGATAGTTGTGTTCAAAATTGAGTATGTATTAATAGGTACTTTATGTTGCAATAAAGTAATAACTTAAAGTAAACCGTTTTAATACTTTGCATCAAGTTACTTTTACCCTACCTTTGGAAACCTGTATCTTACTGTGACATTAACAACCAAAAACTCAGACAAGAAAAATGCTTTCAGAGTTCATAAATTTGACACCAGTATTCATAGTTTACTTGCCAGCAGACTAAGAGAATAAAGTGAAATAAGAGTTAACTATGTCCAACAGCTGAGAATTAAATGATACACTCGGGCTTCAATCCATTCAAACTATTTTGATAGGTCTTGCCTGATGTCAGCTAATATAAATGAAAGGGAAAAAGATTAACATTTTTAGCAGTTGATTCTTGTAAACAACAATATATATATATATATATATATATATATATATATATATATATATATATATATATATATATATATATATATATAGTCTTTATCTTGAGAAAACAAACCTTAGAGATAATCTGTATCTTTATTGTAGGGCTGAATACCTAAATTTACAAATTTTGCTTGAGTTGTATATAACATTTATGTTTCAGGTGTTATCACCAAGAATAGACATTGGAATTTACAGCAATGGAAAAAACAAGAAAAAAAAACATAGAGACTCCACCGACAAGAAGGATGTTGAAGCTAATGGTTTGCCAGAATTCAATGTGGAGGAGCAACGTGATCCTGCACAGATTGTGAGTGTTGTCTGAAATCCCCAGAATTTTTCTTCTTTTTATTTCATATCCCCCATCCCCATAATGTAGAGAAATATGATTATGAAGTTAGGTAGAACTACAAATAACATAGATAAATCTGCCATTGCTTAATGGTATTGGCACACAATGCGCTGTGTTGTTGTAAGTATTTGTTTTGTCAAACTGCATAGACAAGTGCATTATGTGACTGGATCTTCATGATGTAGTTTGCAGTTGGATTTGTCTTAAAAGCAGTTATACATGGTAGCTGTATCTGTGTCTGTTTATCCATATTACTAACTGCTCAGGTGATCTAGTAGTTAGTGTCTGCCTTGGATGTTGTAGGTTGTGGGATCAAACCAGACATAAAAATGGCCTTAGCAGCTGCCTCGCTAGGAACTCAACATTAAGATGTTAGTGTTAGGACTGGTCTGCTTGGTGTCAGGATAATGTGACTGTGTGGGACATGATGCTGCATGTCTGTGGCATGATGCCTCAGTGCTAGACATCACTATAAACTGCCACAATGCAGACATCGCAGTGATATGACTGAAAAATTGTTTAAAGCTACATTAAAAATCCAAATCATACAAGCACGTGTGCACACACAGACACACAAACACACACTTATCCATATTACAGTTTCCATAATATGACACTGTATCTTGTTTAAACTTGCTACACATATTAGACTAGTGGTCTAATATGTGCATTTGCTGTTCATTATTTTTCAGATTTAGGTTTACTCCATTTTTCATTCCACCCATCTAGTCATTAAACTTCCTTTGGTTTAAGACCATAATTCTGAAAATATTTTAGATATGATTATAGAAAATGGTGGATCTGGTGGTTGGATGGTAAATGTCATTAAGTAGAACTTAGCAACAGATGGGTGGTGGAAAGGGAGACATTCAGTAGATATAAACAGATCATTTAAGCAGCTTGATAGAAAGTATTTTTGTTGCCCTTTTCAGGTTGCCCAGTTTAAGCAGCTTGAGCAGAAGGAAATTGAATCCATGCTGGATCTTCGTATCCGGAATTTAGAGAAGATTCGGAGTGACACAGGAGACATCAAATACTGCATGTGCAGGAAGGGGGCATCTGGATTCATGTTGCAGTGTGAACTGTGCAAAGACTGGTTCCATGGTAAAGAGATAGATAGGATCAAAATGTTTTGCAAGAGATACAGTGTCACAAGGATATACCTTTTGCGGTTTGTCACAAGGATAGACCATTAGGTATTTGTCACAAGGATAGACCATTGTGGATTGCCACAAGGTTAGAACATTAGGTATTTGTCACAAGGATAAAGCATTTGGAGTTTGTCACAAGGATAGACCATTAGGTATTTGTCACAAGGATAGACCATTGTGGATTGCCACAAGGTTAGAACATGAGGTATTTGTCACAAGGATAGAGCATTTGGGGTTTGTCACAAGGATAGAGCATTTGGGGTTTGTCACAAGGATATACCTTTTAAGGTTTGTCACAAGGATAGACCATTAGGTATTTGTCACAAGGATAGACCATTTGGGGTTTGTTGCAAGGATAGAGCATTTGTGGTTTGTCACAAGGATAAAGCATTTGTGGTTTGTCACAAGGATAAAGCATTTGGGTTTGTCACAAGGATAGAGCATTTGGGGTTTGTCACAAGGATAGAGCATTTGGGGTTTGTCGCAAGGATAGAGCATTTGGGGTTTGTTATAACAATAGAGCATCTAGGGTTTTTCAGTTTGTCACAAGGATAGACCATCATAGGTTTGTGACAAAGATAGACCATTTGGGTTTGTCACAAGGATTTGTTGTAATGATAGAACATTTGGGGTGTCACTAGGAGAGACCGTTTGGGTCAGTGACGAAATCAAAAATCGTTATGAAAATAACATCTATACATCTATTTACAATGTATTTATTGATATGGACAAGAATACAGACCATATCTATTAATTCTGAAACCACCTAGGTAAACAATCAAAATTTGATTCTATGCTGCTACTGAATGATGATGCTGTTTCATAACAAAGTACTTAGAAATTTTCCACAGTTGATTGCTGGATAAATGAAAGGCTACAAAACAGTATACCTTATCTTGTGTACATAATAAAAATGAATTGTAATATTATTATGTTTAAAGATATGAAGCTTTTCCGGTCAATTTAACATGAAATTATTTGTTTCCATCTCATAGACATGAAACTGCTGTTTGCATGAAATATTTTCAATAAGGTCAGGTCAGGCTGTGACCACTATTATAAGTAACAGTAGACCTGTGACTTGACCCAGAAAGGTCTGCTGCATCTGGGTCCCTCTGGTATGTAGGCCAAAGGATGTGATTGCCAAGCAGATATATTCACCCAACACTTGCCAACTGTGAAGGCTGATGTCGAGCTGTGTGGACAGTGCAGGGCAGCTGGACCTGATAGTTGTCACTGCATCTGGATTCCATACATTTCAGCATTGCCATATGGATTCAGATCTGCCTGGACAGAGGTGAGGGTGTCTGCAGCATACCTTTCCTGTGTTTCAGTCATAATCCTTCGCAAGTCTATTATATTCTCTCCATACCAGGCATACATCCTGTGGCTATGGGTGAGTGGC
Organism: Potamilus streckersoni; assembly: GCA_016746295.1. Classification (NCBI taxonomy): domain Eukaryota; kingdom Metazoa; phylum Mollusca; class Bivalvia; order Unionida; family Unionidae; genus Potamilus; species Potamilus streckersoni. The sequence goes on from JAEAOA010000587.1 coordinate 1,371,352, forward strand.
AAAGTAGCAATAGATACAATAGGAGCTGTATCTGCAGACCTGCACACAGGTGACTCAGGGCATGGGGTTGCTTTTCAGAATTGGAATTTGGTAGTCGCCTGGATGACTGAGCAGTCCTCCCAAAGATCAGTCTTCTGACTTCCATGGTATGAAGAAGAGGCTTTAAAAAGTGTCCTAAACATTGTCAGCTTCTCCTTAACTCGGATGAGCATACCAAGGCTGACAAGGGAGACCACCTCAACAGTAAAAATCTAATATAAAGGTGGTGCAAGTTACAATTGGTGGACAGAACTTGGACACAATATTGGACAATACATCAACAGATAGAGCAGAGAGAAGAACAGCCCTAGTTGGTAGAGAACTGGCCAGATTCAGCATTCAGATAGCAGCATCAATCTGAAACTCACCTAGTTGAGGAAGGACAGCTCTAAAGTAGGACCTGCCTGTACCATATTTGTTGTATTTTTCAAGTTGTCCTGTGATCAAAGTCCTAAAGAGTGATGTTGGGCTTGCCATCACAGAAAGTCAGCAAGCTCACAACTATCATCATTTCTTATACACCCACCATGACCAACCCAGATGTGGTCAAGGACAACTTTTATGAAGACATGGAGTCTCTTATAGCAGAAATACCAAAGGAATACAAGCTGATCATCCTTGGTAACTTGAATGCCATACACTACCAGACATGGCTGGGTGTCACTGGCAAAAAATGGTTTTGGCAAATGCAACAATACAGTGAACACAACCTCTTAATCACACTGTAGTCTTTTGCCTGCCAGAGTGTAAGAGTGTAGCATGACCGATTGGATGCACCCATGAATCATGCACTGGAATCTCATCATTATTAATAGAAGAGACAAGCAGGATGTGAGTGACAAAGGTCATGAGAAATACAGAATGATGGACTAAAAACAGGCTCATAGGTCATCCATACTCACCCTTGCAGATGACCACAAGGCAAAAAGGTGCACAGAGAGCTCAGTATATTCAAACTAAAGTAGAAGAATGTGATATGGGAATTTAAGAACATACAGCCAACTGAAAACAATTGATGAGAATTCTGAAGATGTTTGGGAAAACTCAGCATCCCTTCAGAGGCTTTTTGTTTTTAACTCCATCCAGAACCCATGGTCCCATCACTAGTAAACATCAAGATTGGTTTGATGAGAAGGATTCTGCTATACCAGACTACTAAATGAGAAATATTGGTTAAAAAGTTCTGTAAAGAAAACGTCGCTTCAATAAGCTTAAATGCCACATTCAAACATTAAGAAGACTGCTCTCTGCAGTCTTTGAGAGATCGCAGGACTGATGGTTGAGCAAAAAAAAATGCCACTACAGGTGAAAGATTACTAATTATCAAGTAGTTGTCTTCCTGACAAGGCACCCATACTATGTGATCATGCTGAAAATTTAAAAATCTTGGTGCAAATTTATGGCAATGAAACAAGGTAAGCGAGTTTCTACTGTTGGGCACTTTGCATATGCCATGGTATGGTGGTCAACCAAATTAGTAAAATTAACATGTCACAATTGTCAGACAATTAAAACATAACCATGGATAATGTATTTTGCAACATGACCCGTTATGTATTTATATGAAAAGATAGTATTTTTTATTACAACTTGCTACACATAATTCCATGACACACATCATAGGTGACCTACCTGGCTTTTGTCTGGCCATAATTGAAACGTGCATCCTTCTAGTCATTAGTCTGACACACTAATCTGTGGCTCTTTCAGGATGGAGAAGAGAGTTTACTTTGAGCAGCAATGACGCAATGACTTTCTGACAATAGGGAGTTCGAGCAGCAATGACGCAATGACTTTCTGACAATAGGGAGAAGAAGAGAGCTTGAAAATTTTTCTCACAGTATAGAACACAACTTTAATTACAGATCTGACCAAAAATATTTATGCTTATGTTAAAATTAATCAGTGCTGTATATTTGATAAATTATTGCATTTTTTTCCTTTTACCAAGATGCTATTGTGTTGGCTAGATATGTATATTTTACTGCAAAATTTCTGATTAGTCATTTGGGTAACAGTCCATCAGTGCAATCTTTAACAGGAGGCATGTTAGTACTCAGTAATGTACATATGCTAGGATAATTGTAATGCATTTTTAAATTTAAAATGTATCTGAACAATTTCTTTTAATTAACAGTTAGAAAGAATAGGAAATAACAAAAATAAATAAAACCCAAAACAGCCTTACCCATTTTAAAAATTTTATTGGACAGTTATTTGAATAAGAAAAGTGTAACAATTTCTGACCAAAGAAAAGATACAGATTAAATGAAAAAAGTACACAACACTGATCTATTATTTGTTTTCTTGTTTTCCAGGAACATGTGTTCCTCTGCCAAAGTCTGCCAACTTTAAAAATAAATCCTCGCAAATAGCTGCAATTCAGGCTGCAAAGGATCTCAAGTTTTTGTGTCCATTATGTCTGCGATCTCGGAGACCACGTCTTGAAACCATTCTGTCTCTTCTTGTTTCATTACAAAAACTTCCTGTTCGGTTACCGGAAGGTGAAGCTCTTCAGTGTTTGACAGAGAGAGCCATGGCGTGGCAGGATCGAGCTCGTCAAGCCTTAACAACTTCAGAACTTGCATCTGCACTTGCCAAACTCAGTGTGCTTAGTCAGAAAATGGTTGAACAAGCTGCTCGTGAAAAAACGGAGAAAATTATCAATGCTGAGCTTATGAAGGCAGCAAATAACCCAGAGCTACAGGGACATCTAGCAAGTGTAACACATAGTGCATTCAGCGGGAACCAAGGTTTGGGTCCTTTAAGGCATATGGACTCAGGAATTGGATTGGACATGGAAAATTCACTCTCTATACCTCTGTCACCTCAACAACACCCAGATTCTGAGAGTTCAAATGATGTACAGATGGAAATTGAAGTCGTCAGCTCAAATCACTCAGGGATGTCAGAGCACGCATATTCTAGTGCATCAAAGATCAATTCCAGTAAGTTACTTAACATAGTTGTATGAAATTTATTGTATTTTCAAGTAATGAATTGTGTGTTTTGTGTTTGTGTTCATATGCATACATTCCTTTATCATTTAATTACCATCAAAAACAGCTTGCATTTGTTACTTGAATCATTTATCTCATTACAAGTATGGCATATGCCTATTCCACACGAATACACTTTGTGACACTAGATATTATTTTTATGATGTTCTTCAATTTTATATTTCCAAAATGTGAGTAAATTTTACATGATGAGATTTTAAGCACTTGAAACTTTTATGTTGAAATTTCTGTAACTGATGAACAATTTTCTTTCAGTCATTGTTGTCATTTGACTTTGTTGCTTTGGAAGAGTAATTGGTCTTCCCTGGATGGGAAAGTTTTCATGATTGCATAAAAACATAAGATTGAATTGTCTTCCATTATTGGAAAAATGTAAAATTTAAGATATAGTGATGAAATCATAAATGATCACTCATCCTTTTTTAATTAATTTAAACATGATCTCAGTAAATTTTGAAGATTTTGGCCCCTTTTTATTTACTTCCAATAGAATGTGAACATGTATGCATCACTTTTTTGGGTGGTGGGAGTGTTAGTAAAGATTCAGTTAAATATAAAATAAATTTAAGATTGTTAATATTTTTGAAACTCACAGTGAGAACAGAAAACATGGTTCTCAGGCAGGACAGTTGTGTTGCTGTTCACACATTTTCTGTCTCACATGATGTGAGATCAAGTCAAGTGACAGCTAGAGTATAAGCAACATAATCAAGCCGTGACGTTCTGTTGTGAAATCATGGTTCAAGCTGCTTGCAACAGAATTTCCAGTGTTTTGAAATGAACTTGATAAATAAGATAGACTTGCACATAGAAATGAAAGATTGAAGTCTTCCACAGATGAAACCTGCATGAGAGAATAGAAAATAGAGATTATTTATTCTCACCCATACGACACAGAAATCTAGCTGTTTTACTAACCTTTTCTTATTTTAGTATCTCAGACTAGTTGTCTCAGTAAAGGTCTCCGCGCTCAGAACCATAGTAACTTAAGGTCAATCTGTCTTTGAGAACATATTGATATAGACAAAGACACTGACACAAAATGTTTAGCGTTTTAGTAGTTATTTTGTTCCATGGTCAATTTTATCCTTTATGCAGGTCCAGCTCAGTACATTTTCAGGTCACTGTCATTAAATATAGCTAAAGCTACCAAACTAGTTTTAAATACTTTGTATGAAACAAATGCTATACTATTAGCTACATTTAATGATGCTGACCTGAAAATTGACTGTACTACAGATAGGATAAAATCCTCATTGCTGTGTGAAGTGACAGAAAACACTGATCCATGCACATAGACTATATACCTTTACACTTCATAGTCTCCCAACTCTATTAACAACTACAGAACAATTAGTAACAGCAGAAATGTGTTATGTCAAACATGCTGTATTCTAATTTTTTTACACATCTGCCATTGTGCCCCAGTTGATTAAAAAATATACCTGCAATATTTAATGACAAATAATGCACTTACCACACAGAAGGAATCATTTATCCATCAAAACATCAATCCATAAGCAAATTTCACTGTAGCACTTGCCATATGTCCAAGACAAAAATAAATTTTCCAAGAATCCATGTACTTAAGTTTAGCATACGGTTATCCTCTAGGGTCTGTATTTGGAGGGTCTTTTATGCATGGGGGTAATTTTGCAATCAATATTAAGGACAGCACAAGTATGTCACAGTTTCACCTCCTCCAAAGAAAATTTGAGTTTTATGTGACACATATCTCTAATTACCCATGATTAATCTAATGCAAGATGTTACTCTTCGTTACAGTTTGTACTAAATATAGCTACAGTACAGCTGTGTACCCAGTATTGTTTCATTTTATTTGCAATATAACATTTCAAAATTGGAACTGATGAAAAACAAAGTTTCTTGTAATGAATATTATTTATTTGTTAATTTCATATAATGTCCATATATTAGATCTGATAATACCTCATTACCATGTGACATTTTATGTTATATGTTATTTTTCTTTGTTCAGGCATATAAACTGTGTACTTTGGATGCAACGTTTAAACCACAGCCCTCTTTAACATATTTGTATTAATGAGCCACATGTAAACATTCGGACAAGTACTATATTACACTGGTGAAGAGTTCTTTTTACTTTAAAGGAAAATATTAGGTGAGAAAAATAATCTTCGTTGGAATTTGGACCAAAACAAGGAAATCCCAGTCACAGGGTTGCATTATATGTCTCCCCACTATGCAAGCCTCATGGGGAGATAAATAATGTAACCCCTTGGATTTCCTTGTCTCGCTCCAAACCCCCAACAGATTTTATACGTCTTCCCCAGATGGAAAACAATCTTGAGAAATGGACGACTAAATAGTCCTCTCAGGATGAAAAAGCACAGTTTTCTTCTGTCATGAAATATTTTTGTGTGAACACATTTTTGGTATCAAAGGAGACAAGATTAAGACATTGATGTGATAGGTAGCTGTGTCCATTACCTGTTAGTAGACCATATTTAATTGATACTTATTATACAGATCAATGAAAGGTAAGTGTCAGTTTGACTATGGCATGGAAGGAGACTAGCAGGATGCAACAAATGAAAAATCCATACATATCAGAACTTTTCTATAAAAAAAAACAACTTTTTTTAATTTTTCTTAAAGATTTCATTAATTTCAGAACCATAATACAAAATAGTACTTTTTCCTTTTGACGTTTTGAAAATTGATCATACATGTCAAAAACAGGTGTCACTTGCTGATTGCTTAAACAGCCTATTGATTAGAAATTGGCAATTGTAAATGTGATGAAAAGTATAGTTAATCTTTTTATTTAAAATTTTTAATATGCAGGTAATTTTACAAATATGAGTTCATTTTGAAAGTAGATTTGTTTCTTCTCAACTTTAAACAAATGCAATTTGGAAAAAAAAAGTTGAATCCATTATCTCTTTTCAGATCTATCACAATATACTCATATAAGAAATATTTTTGTATTGATTTCTGTAATATAGTGAAGAAATCATAAATGATCACTCATCCTTGCCTAATTGATTTAAAAATGATCTCAGTATAATTTCAAGTTTCTTGTCCATTTCTGTTTACTTCCATTAGAAAATGTGATTGTATGCATCACTTTGGGTGGTGGGAGTATTGGTAAAGTTTCAGTAAATTTAAGATTGTTAATATTTTTGAAACTCGCATACAGTGAGAACAGAGAGCATGGTTCTCAGGCAGGACAATTTTGTTGCTGTTCACACATTTTCTGTCTCACATGATGTGGGATCAAGTCGAGTGACAGCTAGAGTATAAGCAACATAATCAAGCCGTGACTTTCTGTTGTGAAATCATGGTTCAAGCTGGTTGCAACAAAAGTTTGATGTTTTGAAATGGGCTTAATGTCACTATCAGAGAGACTTTCGCTTAATTTTGCCTTTTCAATCTTTCATCCATCAATTAAATGATGGATTTATAGTGTCAGGTTTTTTTCAGCAAGAAAGGGGCAAAAGATTTTTTACTTCTCATCTGTAGTTTCTTTCAGACGATATTACTAGTCCCTGAGCAAATGAAATGTTACTATTCAATAATTATTATAATACACCAATGTGTGAATCTGAGATTGTTCATCAAGTGAGATACTTCAGAGTTTGATCTGTTTTAATAACATTCAGGCAACATTCAGTACTATAGATTGTTAAATAAGGAGTGACGTTCAAGAAATATTCACATTTCAGGCATTGAATTATGTGGTTCTTAATTAACTGACAGTCAGATGAATGATAATGTATGTGTTCTACTTAAGATTCCTCACCAAAGAAGCACCAGCGAAAGTCCCCATTGGTGCCACGGCAGGTTGAGACACCAATGCTGGAGTTGTCAGACACAGCCAAAGCACAACTGGAAATCCTCATGATGGAGGGAGACCTGTTGGAGGTATCTCTTGATGAGACACAACACATCTGGAGAATTCTGCAGGCATGCTCACCAAGGAGTGAGGACAAGTTCATCGAATTTGACGTACATATAATGTTTATTTAATAAGTTCAGATATATTTAATTCAGTATTACATTTTAGCAAGTGACAACAGCATTGGTAGTGTCAATTTTGTGTTAAAGAGTTTTAGTGTTAGATTTGGATAGAGATATAAAGGGAAGAATAAGAAGAGGTGTATTTGCAGGCAGAACCTCTAACCTTCTGTTTTTGTCATTGTACTTTTTTTAATGGAATGTAATTCCCCATGCCAGTATAGGTGTGATTTTTTTAACAGATTTTTTTTGGTCTTGCTGAGCCAATTAATACAAATTAAGCCTAGCCAATTACTCCAACTTAATTAGACCTGTCTATTCCTGTCTTTTACTGATTAGTGTATTAAAACAAAATCTTGATTGAGGCTTTGCATAAGGAATTAGGTAGGTCATGGTTGAATGGTTGGTCATGGTTGAATGGTTGAATTTCACAATTGTCAGTTGAGATTAGAATAAGTTTAGTTTTGTTTGATTTTTTTTTTAAACCTGATCTTTGGTTGTTGATCTTGGCTTGTTTCATTTACATCATAATGGCAATGGCATCATCAGGTTTCTTACGAAGCATTAATAGGGACAGACAAAAGCATGGTATTACTCAGTTCCAAGTTTATAGTTAAGGTTGGTATCAAATTTTGTTCCTTCAGGATTCCGAAGGATTTTTGGCTAAGCTTGGCAGTGAAGAAAAACTCAAAGTCAAGAAGGAGAAAGACTCTGAAAAGAAAAAGAAGAGGAAAAAGATCCATGACGGTTTTGATTTTGATAAACTCAAGAAAATTAAGTCTGAACCTGGTCTGGAGGGAGAGAGGAAGAAAAAGATCAAACCAAAAATTAAAAAGGAAAGAAGTGAAAACATTGTGGGTAAGTGTTTTTATTGCAGGAATTTAAAAATTATTATTTGAAGAATCCTTTGATTTACCTGTTTTTTTATCAGCAGTTTTAAAGACCTCTGTAGCTGCTCAGTGTATGAAACTTTAGTTAGTAATGAATCCAGATATTTTGGGGGGTTTTTTTAAGATCAAAACTTCCACGAACCAGAAAGTCTTAAATATGTATGTTTTCTCTGCTGCAGATTTTTTTTTTTACAGTTTTAATGTGAATCAGACTTTCTGAATGAATTGAAACTCATTTCCCAGAAAACTGTAAAATGATTTTGGTCCATACATTGTTTTTATAATAAAATGAACTTAGTAAGGCAGCAAATGCCACACCATTTACCGCAGGAATGTGGCCTTATTAGAGGGATGGCCTTTTAAGAAGTGGGATTGAATAGATGTGAGTAATAATTATATGAAATGCATAAAAGGTGTTACTAATTTCGAAATATTTAATATTTTTATTTTAAATTCTGAGACCTGTTATGGAATCATTGTGTCTGTCCATTCCATTTTCCCGCTTATGTGGAGTGTATAACAGACAATGTTTATTTCCATCTTTCTGGCATCAGATTACATAAGAGTGATCAAAGCAATCTGTTCTTTGAAAAGAATTTTTTTCACATTTCCTTGAAATTGTGAATGTTGCACAACACTACATATTTTGCAACTTGTTCTTCCATTGTCAATTTGTAGTTATTACTTTAAATACTAAGTGTTTACAAAGGATGTGATGAACTGGTTTTAATCTCGTACCATTTCAGATGTATTCCATTATCTATGAGAGAGAAGCCACAATAGCTGACATGATTTTTATTTAATGGCACCCCAATGTCTTGCTGATTTTAAATGAATAGTAATGCACTTTTGTCATGTATAAAATTAGGCTGGTAGTAATGGCCATGAATTAAAGTGATAATACAGCAAAAGAACAACAACAGTATGGCTAATTGGATTGCATACCTCTTTGTGTGGATCAAAGTTACTTGATTAGAACAGATGTCGGTGTGTTGAATTTAGAAATCAAGAATCTGATATTTTTGTCTGCTGGCCCCATTAGACAGGTTCATGGTAGAGCATTTATGATGATACTATTGTATATATAACTTGTTTTCTTGTTTAAGATATTGTACATGGAGGTATTAGCAGCAGCACACAGTCCATCTTGACACCAGTGGAGAAAATCAAGGTGAAGAAAGTCAAGAAGCTTGATGATAAGGGAGATAAACTGAAGAAAAAGAAGAAGTTAAAAATTAAAATAGAAGGAAAGGATAGAGAAAAGAAGAGAGAAAAGAAAGTGAAAGTGAAAAAAGAGGTTCTTGTAATGGACAATGATGACGATGATGATGATGACATCGATGAGGATTGTGCAGCGATGAAATGTCTAAAACCTACAGGTAAAAACTATATCTAAAGAGTTTCAAGAAATATTTTGTACTTTATTAAAATGTATTTTTGATGAGGGGGTTGATAAGCAAAGTTAGTAGAAAAGAGAAAAGATAAACATGGTAGTGGTGTCAACAGTTTTGTGAAACTTAGATTCTTTATTTGGGTGGGAACTTGACATGCATTAAATAGCCTTTTTATATTGCAAATGGTACTTGAACATGCAAGATTTTTTTTTTTTAGGGGAATGGTAAACTAGTGTCATTGACTATCATCTTCTAATATTATTTCATATCATTTACAGTGTTGTATGTTGAGCCTAGAATCACGGTTTTTATGCAACATTTTGTCCTGTGTCCCCATCACCCACTGAGCTTTTGTCTGGAAAATTCCAACACAAAATACACTTCCTATTTCAATTCATATTTATCCACTTCTGCATTTGGCACTCTCAGTGACCATAGTCACTAATGACAATAAAAACTGTCAGACTCTGAGATGGCATTAAACATGGCATTCAGAACTTCAAAGTTTGTAATAGTTGGTCAAGTTGCAATGTAAAATCTTGTTTGGCCATTGATGTAACATTTTTAGAGTTGAAGTCACATTTATAACATATATGATTTAATTTCTGTGGAGGTTGTACATATGCCAAAAGGGATTAAATTTATTTTTTATTCTAAACAATAATATATATAAGAATTCAACTTTTTACAGTAAATGCTGGGTAGATATGTGTGGCTTAAAAGAGACAGAAAGCAATATAAATATAGAATAATATTAAAACACTATAGAAGAAAATCTTATTCTGAAGTATCATATGCAATTGTAATTTGAATATTTTCAAGGCTCTGAATTTCCGTGACCAGCTAGTATTGCATCACGGGACCACATGATCTGTTGTCACAGAAAAACTTGGGAAAAAACTTGGCAATTTAGAGAATCATATATTCTGCCCAATATTAATCACTACCCACATATGACATGTAATTAATAAACATTAGAGTCGAAAACAAATTGTAGTGAATTACATACATAAAAGGAAAATGTTTATTTCTGGTTTCCTTTAACCACTTGGCCACTCTGGGCCCATCATGAAGTTAGGTCTGTAGCCAGTAGCACAGCATTTTGAGTGTTACTGACCCATAACCGACAAAACATGGAGGGCACACATTTTTTTTTTTAGCTTTACCTCAGAGACCTTTTATCCCAAAGGGCTGAGTTTGACCTGGTTGGACCTAGAGCAAAGATCTGTTATCCCAGTGGGCTGAGTTTGACCTGGTTGGACCTAGAGCAAAGATCTGTTATCCCAGTGGGCTGAGTTTGACCTGGTTGGACCTAGGATAAAGACCTGTTATCCCAAAGGGCTGAGTTTGACCTGGTTGGACAACCTGTTATCCCAAAGGGCTGAGTTTGACCTGGTTGGACCTAGAGCAAAGATCTGTTATCCCAAAGGGCTGAGTTTGACCTGGTTGGACCTAGGACAAAGACCTGTTATCCCAAAGGGCTGAGTTTGACCTGGTTGGACCTAGAGCAAAGATCTGTTATCCCAGTAGGCTAAATTTGACCTGGTTGGACCTAGAGCAAAGATCTGTTATCCCAGTGGGCTGAATTTGACCTGGTTGGACAACCTGTTATCCCAAAGGGCTGAGTTTGACCTGGTTGGACCTAGAGCAAAGATCTGTTATCCCAGTGGGCTGAGTTTGACCTGGTTTGGACCTAGAGCAAAGATCTGTTATCCCAGTGGGCTGAGTTTGACCTGGTTGGACCTAGGACAAAGACCTGTTATCCCAAAGGGCTGAGTTTGACCTGGTTGGACCTAGAGCAAAGATCTGTTATCCCAGTGGGCTGAGTTTGACCTGGTTGGATCTAGGACAAAGACCTGTTATCCCAAAGGGCTGAGTTTGACCTGGCTTAACCTAGAGCAAAGACTTGTTATCCCAAAGAGCTGAGTCTGACCTGGTTGGACCTAGATCAAAAACCTGTTATCCCAGAGGGCTGGGTTTGACCTGGTTGAACCTAGAGCAAAGACTTGTTATCCCAAAGAGCTGAGTCTGACCTGGTTGGACCTAGATCAAAAACCTGTTATCCCAAAGGGCTGAGTTTGACCTGGTTGGACCTAGAGCAAAGACCAGTTATACCCAAAGGGCTGAGTTTGACTTGGTTGAACCTAGAGCAAAAACCAGTTATTCCCAAAGGGCTGAGTTTGACCTGGTTGGACCTAGAGCAAAGACCAGTTATACCCAAAGGGCTGAGTTTGACCTGGTTGGACCTAGAGCAAAGACCAGTTATACCCAAAGGGCTGAGTTTGACCTGGTTGGACCTAGAGCAAAGACCAGTTATACCCAAAGAAGCTGAGTTTGACCTGGTTGGACCTAGAGCAAAGACCAGTTATACCCAAAGGGCTGAGTTTGATCTGGTTGAACCTGGAGCACTAACACATCCCACTATCTTCCCATGTCGTTCAGCAACTTCTCAATAACAGTGTCACTACTTATGCAGGATTTGCAAGAGGAAATTTTTCTATAAGCCACATCCAGGCATATTTTTGCTTACTCTAGTATGTATCTCACAAGATTTGACAGATCTGAGGCTGCTTTATATACATCGTTACATATCCCACAATGTATTATTATCATGTAATATTCAAACAAGAAAGAAATTTTTGGAGTAAAATAAGTTTTTTCAATAATATGTACCTGATTTTAATACAAATATATCCTCAAGCATATTTGTAGTTACAGCAGAGCCTGCACGTCTGCTCCATTGTACTTGATGTATGGATTGGTTTAGGCACTATCTCTCTTTATGAGGGAAATCACTCTTGTTTGACTAACACCTAGGTTGGAAGATAACTTAAAACAACCAGCTTGGAAGGGTTCAATTTGTGAGATTCATACTAATATTGTAGTATGATATGGTAAGTACTGTCAAAGAAACACATTTTACTCTAAAATTTGGTATCACATCACAATGGCTTTGCATAAAAAAAATTATTTTCATTTCATTGTTTACAGTAACTCAAAACATGAAGAAATGTCATTTTTAAACAAATTTTTCAGAACCCCACACATTATTTTGTGACAAGACTACAATGCAAGTTGTTAACACATCATTGTAGACTAGTAATATGTTGGCATTTTAAAAAATAAATTTACTTGTTTACTTTTTAGGTGAAGTGAATTGGGTACAGTGTGATCGCTGTGAGGAATGGTTTCACCTCCTTTGTGTTGGGTTGGCGGAAGACGAAGTTACAGAGGATAAAGATTATGAATGTTTCCGATGCAAACAAGGGATAGAAGACTTTGAAACGTTTGAAAGCAAACTTGTAACCAAGGCACCCCAGGATGATGCATCCACTAGTGCATCATTTCAAAATGGTAAAGATATAACTGCCAGTGATTTTGGCATTACTGTGATAAAAACTGAGCCAGTGGACCCATCGGATGATTCCAGTGGTGGTGGTATAAGTACAATTAGGGTCAGCAGAGGTGGCATAACTAATTTAAGTGCTCAGTGCAAGGAGAAAGACCAATACAAGCCCATTCTAAATACCTCCATGGAAGTCCAAACTCCAAGCTTCTTTGAGGAAGAGGAGGATGAGGAAGAGGAGGGAGAAGAGGAGGAAGAAGAGGATGATGATGAGGCTGGGGAACCACAAGAATATATGTCAAATCTCAGTTTAGGTGAAGACACTAGTTTTGATAGTCAGGTCCAGTCCATGGATATTGCAGATACAGATATGCTAGCAGAAGTTTCCCATCTGACAAGTGAACTGGTAGCGTCAGTTGTCAATAATGTTGCAGACAGTACATATGTGCCTCATCACTAAATGGCTTTTTTTATAAATGTATATATTAAGCTGCCACCTAATAGAAATGGTTATTGTAATATTTGGGTCACAGGACCAAAAATTGTCACTTTTGAGGTCAAAGACTGCTGGGGGGAGGGATCAGATGGATGCAAACTTGCACCATACAGTCAAAAAACCTTTGTTTACAGAATCTTAATTTATTTGAGTTATTGGTCTGTTCAAGGCATGCATCAATTCTTGGACATTCAAGTTTGACTTTTAGGCTGAATTTTCAATAATTGTAGAAAACAATTACTTGGAATGCAAGAAAATCTAAAGTTTTCAGTTTAAGCATAGATAATGTATGTGTATGTCACCCAAGCTGCTGATTTGGGAAAAAGCAAATATATCCATATTGAAGAGTTCTAATCTTTACTTCAGTGTTGCATCCATTTCAGAGGCTGGCATCACAATCCAGCTTACTATGACATTCAACATTAGCTCATGCACATGCTTTCTTCTGGACTATTAAGTGTTTGATGAATGCATTCGCTGTGATTCAATAGTATAACAATATGCCTTTCCTGTAATGTCTTGGTTACCAGGTAAAATTAAGTCTTTTCAGTTACACCCCTTGATGTGATGTAAAATCGGATGTTGGTACAGAATTTAGAGTAGGATGAAACGGTTAAGAAATAAGATGGATTAAGACAGTCAGACGGATTAAGTTCATATAGCGAATCTGTTCTAAGATTCTCAGCTTTACAAAGGATGGAATTCATTATAAGGAGAAAATACCTCTAGATACAACACTAGTTGTTGAGATAATTCCCTCACTGAATCAGCCCCCAGTCTTAACTACTCTTAACAGTACACCTTTACACAGGGATGTATCTTTTCCTACCACCACCACCACCCCTCACAGAACCCTGTTTTGAATCCATAGTCCTGTCCTTTATTCACAAAGGAAGAGGATCATTTTGTCTTAAATGTTGAATTATCAGCAGTTGGAAGAATCAGATATGAAAAACCAGTAATAATTGATGGGTCCAAAATGCAAAAGAGAATTTTCTTGCAAGAAAAAATACATGTATATACTTTGTTTATACAACTGCCATGAAGTCTGAAGCTTTTCTGTCCATCCCATTGTTGTCAGTACTTTAATTTGCACAGTTACTTGAGCTAATCTACAATCTATGATTAAAAAACATTGAGTGGTTCATACATTCGATCAATTTCATGTTTAAAAGTTCCAAGGTCAAGATTATTGTGACTGTGAAAGAAGAATGGTTTCCACACAGTTACTAGAGCTCTTAACTATCTACAGCTACCAAACTTTGCTGCATATGGGTTAAGGAAGAACCCTATCATTTTCAATGTCAGAGGTCAAGGTCACTTTGAAAGAAGAAAAATGGTTTCTTTTTGATAACATTAGTCTACATCATGTACATGGCCCAGGCTTTGTGGATAGCTTGCACTTGGGATGCGGAAGGAGCCTATAAATTATCTAGTCAGAAAAGTCAGATTAAATTCACCATGATTGAAAAAGGAAAAATGGTTTCTGCACAGTAACAAATAAAAAGAAACAGATTTGACCAAATTTGGTTGATGTTGTACGCTAGTGGCAAAAAAAGAAGCCTATTGACTTTGGGGTGAAAAGGTCAAGGTCACTGACTGAAAGAAGAAAAGTTCCAGAACACAAATTCTTCTTGTTTATTCGTGGACTTTTAAACATGGGCTGGGCACATAACTTGTCATTTACAACACTTGCATTTTTATTCAGTACTCTTAGTCGAAATAATTTCCTGTCTACATTTTTTTTTCTTACAGATTGCAATTGTTTCACTGTCGGAAACTGATTTTTATGTAAAAATCATATCTTTGCATAGCAGTTGCAATGAAAAACTGTCTTAAAGGACACTCACAAACCACACAAATTTTTCCACTGTTAACATGTCTTATTTATTTTGAGGTGAAATATGTAAGCAATCCTATTGAACCTGTCTTTTGTACATGTTGTTTATGTGAAGGTGTCCATTAAAACAGATTTCATTGGTAACTTGGATCAACCAGCCTGCTTTGGCTTTCATGGATGGCCAAACCAGGACTTAAGGAAAGGAAGTGAGGGATCCCAAATTTGTGGTTTACATGATACTGTAATGGTTTTTTAAGGTACATTCAAATAATCAAGCAAACAAGGCATGTTAGTTCACACATTTTGGGTGAAGAAAATGTACAATTGATCTTGGTCATAAAGGTTGTTGTAAGAACAGTTTTATTTCTGTACAAATATAGTCTTGATGGATGAGATTAAAATAAATTTGCTTGATGTAAACAAACTGGCATTTTTTCTCAGATAACTACATTTTCCAATGCAGATTGAGTCTAGGCAAGCTGAGGTTAATGTCAGTACACAATATTTTGAGTGGAAATGAATGTGTTTAAAATTGATTCACTAAGTTTGATAATTAAATGGGATTTATATTTAGTTACGATGTTTGATGACTTATTGTCACTATATGTGTGTATTGATGGACTTGTATAGATTCATATCTATGTATTGATTTATGTAGATAATTTTTATTCATATGGCATACCTATAGCATTGATTGTGTCATTTCTTTTCAAGGTCACAACATCTAAGGATAAAAGGAAGGTTAATGGCACTGTGTGATCTTAATTGCATAGGTTGTATAATAATCGTCATGACAACTTAAAGTGGCACATTCACTTTCAGTTCTACTACTACTAATGCAGATATACCAACCATTCTGGATTTTGCAGAATTATTACAGCTAGAATGAAAAATTCTGAATGAATGGGCAACATTTTTAACAGCAGTTTTCAATGAGGACACAAATTACATCGCCATCAATATGGTCCCATGGATTGGGTCTTGTGTTAATTGCCTTCCCTTTTCAAATATTTGACCAAATGTTTTATGCATGATTATGTAAATACATCATGTGTTATATATTTTTTAAATCACAGTTGCACTTTCTGGCCATTTTGGGTGTAAAATAGTTTTTTATTGGTAACAATACTTTCTGACAAAACCAAAAAAATATATTGTTCTGTGAGTGAATACATGCATTTATTTGCATGTCATCAAATATCTTCCAGACCTATATTTCAAATCAAGAAGTCACTTGAACTTGGACAGAATTTTTACTCTTGTTGAAGTATTTTAAAAAATGTAAATATAAGAAAAAATTTCTCTCTTAATTACAATTTCTAATAATTACAATTTCTAATAATAGGAGTTGGACATAGATTACTCATAGTCACATTGTACATTATTTCCTGCTGTGCATTGCTAGGTATTTATATGTATTCATTGTGCATTAAGGTAGGACTTCAGGGAGGGGTTCAGAAGGAAATAGACATTTGGTTCTAAATAATATGTTTGCTTCAGAAATATTGAAAATGGTTTGTTTTCATCATGTTTTTAATTGCAGATTTGATGGTAAAATCAATAATTTGGTTTTGAATGGAAAAATAACTTTAGTTTATAGTTGCATGAGTAATTTTTGTTCACATGGTAACCGTTATGGTGTGTACATCACACATCACATTTAGGAATAGTTCTTTCATATTGCTCTGTTACACAGTGACATGGTCAACAATTTTTTAAATTCCTTTTTGTTTTAACTGGGCCTCACCCCCTCAGTAGTCTTAGTCTGTTTTCATGCACTATGCCATGTCTGATGTAACTGGACTGAATTGTAAAAATATAAAAATATTTCCAAACCTTTTTGAGCAAATTGAAATTTAATAAATGTTAATCATTATGGTCACAACAGGCACTATCCTGATAATCTTGTCACAATGGGGTTTTCACTGAATAACTTTGGTCTAGTCAATCCTGAATGAAAATCTGACTTTAAGTATAGCCAGCTTGAAAATCTACTTGCTACTTTGGAATGTAAAGTTGTACTTGTTTCATCAGAAGATTTTGATTTTAGTTGGTCCCTATACAGAAATTTTTCTGCTGAACGTCCAATATTGCCACCTTAACGGGTGTCTTTTTA
Source organism: Potamilus streckersoni (assembly GCA_016746295.1). Lineage (NCBI taxonomy): Eukaryota > Metazoa > Mollusca > Bivalvia > Unionida > Unionidae > Potamilus > Potamilus streckersoni. The sequence continues at coordinate 1,388,495 of JAEAOA010000587.1, forward strand.
TTGGTACTCAGCATTCCTATTGCTACCATGGCATTCATCCTGAAAATCTTGTTATTGCTATTCGTCATTATTGGAAAGTCATATCAACATGGAGTTTTAAAAACCAGAAGACAAATTATGACATCTAGATAGTCCTGAATGAAGGTGGTGCTGATCTGATCTCCAATGTGACTGCCGTGATGAACATATTGAAAATCGAAAACTAAAACTCCTGAATGTTTGATCAGCATGGAGTTTTTACTAAATTCTTTTATTGGTGCCATAAATAAAATCTTAAATTGGATATAGCTTCCATGATTGCTAATTTGTAAATCACATCTCTGAAGATTATTACAGCTTGTTTCAGCACTCAGCAGTTAAAAATTAGAAATATTCTTGAATTCCTGGAAATTATTTTCTGATGGTAGAGTACCATTAAGTGAAGTGTGGGTAGGAGTGGGGGCATGTAATTATTAAAATTAAATTTGTGTTAGCATTATTCCCATTATACAGAAACTGACTAGCCAAGCAAAAGTAAATTTAAGTTGCCATAATTCATTATGAGTAAGTTGTTTTGATTTTAAAGCCATTTCATCAGTTTTGTAGTTTTAATCCATTTTTTATTCTTCCACACTTTCCTCAGAAACTGCCTGACTAATGCAAATATTGTCGATTTATTTTACTGCAGTGAGTGTACTGTGTGTGTTATATAGGCACGTATCTAATGATGCGTGACATGAGTAGAAAGAAGAGTCAATCAGAGATTATAGGGAAAAATAAACACATTTTAAAGCTGGTAGTGTTGCTTGGAAATATGGACTTTGAATTAAACTTGTTTCATAACTTAATTATATACATATTTTTGACATTATGCTTCTGTTGCTTTTTTATTGTTTAGACTTTGAGTTCAAAATGTTTGATGTCATTTTCCTTAATGCTCAGTGTGACAAATGAGTGTTCTTTTCTTGCCTGCTTTAATGTAGGGAAGAAATGCTGGTTGGTGCCACTCATTCCAGGGACATTAGCACTGGTGGAAGTGGTAGCTTTGGTTATGATTTAAATAAAAAAAAAAATTGGTATGGTCACAAGTTGAAATGATATAGGAGATATCTGTCATATTTGGATCAGAAAATCAGGAAGCTTTCGTATTCATGCACCAGAATTGGCAAGGTCATTTTAAAATCATAGTTACGTTTTTGCTTGGATTTTTTTGGTATATTTTAAGCTGCATACAATGGGAATGATAGCTGTCATTTGCCGAATGTAGAATGAAGTAATACTGGTCTTTAAAATTATGTACTCCATTCTTCAGACCCTTAACCATGGCCGGGATCATTTGAAAATTTTGGTTAAGTTTTTATTTACATTTTTTCCCTATTGACATAGACTCCAAAGCCAGGAAGGAGAGCAGGCAAGATATTTTTCATTCTTGTAACATTCTTGGCATATCATAACAATTTCAGATTTTTGGTGTCGTCTGTGTAGTATCTCACAATCACATGTCAGAGTCATTGCAAGTTCCTTAAGAGTATGAATATTGCCTTTCCCATGACTGAATAAAATAACACCATCTTCCCATTTAGTTTTCATCAGATATATCAACTAGTTTGACCAGAAATTGCCTCAGCTATGAAAATTAAATATTTGAAAATTCATGTAATTTTATTTCTGAAGTATCTTAAGCAGATTTTAAATGTTCTTCAATCTTGTGTTTCTTGGGGTTTTTTCTTTTTCATTTCTTTCTTTTTTATTTTATTTTCTTTCACCATATATAACATCATTCAGTAGAATTCAGTTATTTGTGGCAGAACTTGTAAATGAATCACAATCATATTTTATCATGTCACACTTAAATGTAAAAGTGCTTACATTTTGTTCTCAAAATTAGGTGTCATTTTCTGTACAAATTTTCATTCTTCTCTTTGAAAATACACATACATTGCAAGGTTGCAATAAAATGAGGAATGACAAGGTGTGATTCTCTCCATTTCTTCGTGATGTATTTAAAAAGTAGGTAGGAAGTTGTGATGATTTTTTTTTCTGTGCAGAAAGAGACAGTTGATTGTGTCACATAATAAGACTGCTATACCCAGTTATGCAAGGGGTAAACTTTATATACATACATACATGCACACACACACACACACATATATATATATATCCAGTTATACTATTAAAATTGAAAGTTCTCCTTCCAATAATACAGTTTAATACAATTTTGAAACTTGGCCAAAGTGTCATTAAGCTCCAGGGCTAACCTTTAAGCAGGAATGCTATTCCCGTATGATTTTGTCAGGTCTGCAAGTTTTGAAAGATGATCTGGTCTAATCCTTGTCAGCTGCTCTTTGCAGAAACATCCATAATGATAAGCCATAGGTAATTGATCCTTAAGAAACAACCACAAACTAAAGCCACATGGAGTTCATCTGAGAGAAATATCCACAAACCTAAGCCGTAGGGAAGAATTTGATTCCAAAGAAACATCCACATACCCAAGAGTAAGGAAGTTGATCCCAGAGAAACGTCCACGTACCCAAGTGTAAGGGAGTTGATCCCAGAGAAACGTCCACGTACCCAAGTGTAAGGGAGTTGATCCAAGAGAAACGTCCACGTATCTAAGTGTAAGGGAATTGATCCCAGAGAAACGTCAACACACCCAAGTGTAAGGGAATTGATCCCAGAGAAACGTCCACGACCCAAGTGTAAGGGAATTGGTCCCAGAGAAACGTCCACATACCTAAGTGTAATGGAGTTGATCCCAGAAAAACGTCCACGTACTGAATGTAAGGGAGTTGATCACAGAGAAACGTCCCAATACCCAAGTGTAAGGGAGTTGATCACAGAGAAACGTCCCAATACCCAAGTGTATGGGAGTTGATCCCACAGTAACGTCCACGTACACAAGTGTAAGGGAATTGATCCCAGAGAAACGTCCACATACCTAAGTGTAATGGAGTTGATCCCAGAGAAACGTCCACGTACCGAAGTGTAAGGGAGCTGATCCCAGAGAAACGTCCAAATACCCAAGTGTAAGGGAGTTGATCCCAGAGTAACGTCCATATACCCAAGTGTAATGGAATTGATCCCAGAGAAACGTCCACGTACCCAAGTGTAATGGAATTGATCCCAGAGAAACGTCCACATACCTAAGTGTAAGGGAGTTGATCCTAGAAAAATGTCCACGTACCCAAGTGTAAGAGTTTTGATCCCAGAGAAACGTCCACATACCCAAGTGTAAGGGAGTTTTTCCTAGAGAAACGTCCACGTATCCAAGTGTAAGGGAGTTGATCCCAGAGAAACGTCCACGTACCCAAGTGTAAGGGAGTTGATCACAGAGAAACGTCCACGTTCCCAAGGGTAAGGGAGTTGATCCCAGAGAAACGTCCACATACCCAAGTGTAAGGGAGGTGATCCCAGAGAAACGTCCACATACCCAAGTGTAAGGGAGTTGATCCCAGAGAAACGTCCACGTATCCAAGTGTAAGGGAGTTGATCCCAGAGAAACTGCCACGTACCCAAGTGTAAGGGAGTTGATCACAGAGAAACGTCCACGTTCCCAAGGTTAAGGGAGTTGATCCCAGAGAAACGTTCACGTACCCAAGTGTAAGGGAGTCCAGCTTAGAATAATAGTGTGGCTAAGATGCAGAGTTTACCATGAAGATTTTCGCTCCTTTTCCATTGTGGTTGAATTTCATGCATTTATAAAGTTCCATTTTTTTTTTTTAAAATTATGTGACGAGAAGTATTTTAGGAGATGATCTGCCTTCTGTACATCTGACCCTCAACAGGTGTGTATTATTGCAAGTCCATCAAAAACTTCTTGGAAGATTTTCTAGAATGTTTATACACATTCATCCCATGGTCCTGTTGACCAATATGACTAGATTCTGGCTGTTTTGAAAATCTTGTTATTCCTTCTGTTGAGTAGATGGTCGTGTCAATCAATTATGGGTTTTCTAATGATGTCTAGTTGGTCCTAAATGAAAATTGGGCAGATCCAATATGGCCATTGCAGTGTCCATCTTAAAAATCTTGTAATCGTTTCTCCAAAACAGTCATATACATGGACTTCTGACCAGAGGACTGATTTTCATGTTTAATTTGACCTAAATAAAATAGTGCAGATCTGATGGCCTATAACTGGCACAATGGCCATTTTGAAAAGTCTTTTCACTTTGCCCAAAGTTAAAACAAATATTAAATGCATTTGTTGTGCTTAACGCCATTTTTCAGCACACGATAGGCTATACATTGTGGCCAGTATCAATGGTGGAGGAAGAAACCGGGAAAAGACCGGAAAGAACCACCGACCCACGAGAAGACACTGGCAACTTTTTCACATATCCACATTCGCCGAATCCTAGACTCGAACCCACGCAGACAGATGGCAGTGATCTGTAACGGACAGCACTTTAGACCACTAGAGACTCCGCATATGTTGTGAAAAATATTTTGAATATAACCTTGTTTTAAATAAATCAGTGATGAAGACTGATACTATATAAAGTCAGAAACAAGGGTATATTGATGGGACTGATGTTGTGTGACGTGAGAGGAATATGATGTAATACATTGCTTCCATTTAATGACCAAATAGACGTTACTAGAAGGTTTTTGGTAAAATCCCATTATCAGTAAGATCATCCATTAAGGGGGAAATAGTGACAGCTAGATTTTCAAGACAGACATTTGGAAGAAATAATGGATGCAAGGTTGGCACCATTTTCATTTAGTGACAAATAGGTATAATGGCTCATTCGGTGAAATCCCATGTTAATATAACCATCCGTTTTGGATGAGCAGAGATAATAATTTCAAGATGGTCACAATATTGAGGATCAAATTGCATCACTTTAATTTAGGACCAATAAGGCACCATAAGAACTCTATGATGAGAGCAGTAACACGCTTTTCAAGATGCTCACCATGGTTACCACATCCAGGCATCCGATTGGCACCAGTCTAAGTTGGGACCAACAAGACAATATAAGAAGTATTCTTGTGAAAACCCCATATTGATATGACTAACCGTTTTGAAGGAGTAACAAGTATTTCTAACAAGGCTATCGTGATGGCTATACTGAATACAAGTTGCACACAATTTATATTTACGACCAATTGCAAGAAGTCTTTTGGTGCAAACCCCCTGTCATTATGACTTTCTTTTGAGGAATAACAACATTAATAAGATCAAGATTGTTGCCATTTTAGACATTAAAGTGGCTCCATCTTCGTTCAGGATAAACTAGATATCCCAAGAAGTGTGTCAATAAAACTTGTTGACCACCCATTCATTACGGATAGTGGTTAGATTTTCAGGCTTGTCACAGTGACAGCTATATTTGACGCCATATGCGCCATTTTTATTTTGGATCAACGAAACGTGACACGAAATCTGGCGAAACCCTCATATCAAGCTGACTTTAAATTCTGGAGAAGCAGTGATAATATTTTCAAGATGGCTGGTGTGGCAGCCATATTTGACACCAGATTTGTACCTTTTTCATTTAAAACCAGCTGGGCACTTTAAGAAGTCTTTTACTGAAAACCCTCATGTTGTTATGGCCGTACATTCTGGAGTAGTTATACTGGTTGACCTAAGTGGCATTATTTCATTTGGGACCAGCTGGGCATTATAAAATGGGGGGGGTAACCGAAAAAACCCATGTTTAAATGGTCGTACATTCAGGAGAACCAGTTATACTGGATATCCAAATGGAACTTTTTTATTTGGGACCAGCTGGGCTTTGTAAGTCTGTTTTAATGAAAAAACCCATGTTGATATGGCCGTACATTCAGGAGGAGTAGTTATACAGGATAACCAAGTGGCACTTTTTCATTTGGGACCAGCTGGGCATTAGAAGTTTTTTGGGGTTTTTTTTAATGAAAAACCCTATGTTTATATGGCTGTTCATTCAGGAGTAGTAATACTGGATGTAGAAGTGGCGCATTTTTCACTTAGGTCCAGGTAGACCAGAGGTCTTAAACACGTGATCAGTCAAGTCGTATCTTGTGGCCCTCTAAATGATTTGTGTCACAAGGTGTCATGAGATATCACAAAGCTGGTGCGGGCCTTTGGTCATCGAAAATGTCAATTGGCCCAGATATCACAAAGCTGGTGCGGGCCTTTGGTCATCGAAAATGCCCTAATATGGCCATAGCTAGTCTATAGGGTGAATGTGTGTGCAAAGTTTTTAGACAATTCTCTGAGTAGTTTAAGAGGGATATTGACAACAATCTTATGGATGGATGGATGGATTGATGGTTAGTGGCTGAAAAATTTCAGGCCCATTTTTATAGATCTACATGCAAGAAAATTATGATCAGGAAAATTTAAACAGAAACAACCAACAAATCCTTAGAGACTGATGGACAGAAATTTAAATGAGGATATATTTTGTGGTACTTACAAAACGTATGAATTTGTCAATGACATTGCACCGTTCTTAATAGCAATCATCGGAAATAATTTAGTGCAATAAAAATACTTACAGACTTGGGAAAAGATGTACTCGAGAAGGTGAAAAAGTCCACTATATAGCTTGTCCCTTTTAACATGACCAAATAAACATAATGAACAAGAGTGATTTTGATAAAGCCATACAACGTGTCATTTTTGCACGCTAAAGTGACCGCTCCGGGGGCCTAGTGGTTAGAGCGTTTGCCTTGGATGCAGAATGATTCCGGGTTCGAACCACGGCCGAATCATTCCAAAGTCTTATAAAAATGGTACTGCTGCCGTGCTAGGCGCTCAACATTAGGAGTTTAGTGTTGGGATTGGTCGGCCTGATGTCAGGATAATGTCATTGGGTAGGACATCATGCTACATGCCTGTGGCATGATGCCCCAGTGCTAGACGTCTCTATAAACTGACAATGCAGATATCGTAGCGATATCACTGAAATATTGTTAAAGCCATGTTGAAAATCCAGATCACACACACACACACACACATGCGAAATTCGGATAAATCATCGTGAAAATGCAAAGTGGATGTTTGAATGCATTGATTATGACATCGGTCATAGACAAGTACCAGTCACTTAAGAGAAAATTCAGTGCATCGATTTACCTGAATGGTTAGGACCAATAAAAGAGTGGGTCAATAAAGACAATATTAATTTATGCTCTATAATTTGTTAAATATGCCAAGTGCTTTTTAATAGCTCAACTGGTCATAAAAGAAATAGAGCTTACCTGTTTATTAGCACATTTTTGTTATTGCTACTTCAGATAAACTACTGGTGTTTTATTTTGTCCTAAAATAAAATTGAGCCAGCTTGATGTTCAAGATGGATATGGATTTAGAATAAATGTGTAATCTAAGGTGCTCGTCTTTGCAGATCACTCTCATCTGACATCCATCTACATGGGTTCGAGTCTTAGCTTTGCCATTGCTGGTATGAGGATAAGCTTGCCAGTCTTTCCCATGAAACATATTTACGACAAAATCGCTAAGGCTCCATTTGTAAACTGGGGCCTTTAGTTTTTTTTTTTGGTTGAAATATGAGATTTCGTAGGAAGGCTCCATTGGGCATTCTGAGGCTTTAATAGATTTTGTCGCAAAAATTTGTAGGGTTTGCCCTCCCTGCTGCTAATGAGAATGATCCGATTAGACATCCATTATGACCACCACAACTCTTATCACTATTTGTCATGAATGAACGGTGATAACATTAGGTTGGAGGTGGGTAGGCTAACGTCATTTTTTTTCAGCACATGACGGCCGTAATATTTGGTGGAGGAATAGCCAAGGTAGAACCACAAGCTCATGGGATACCCACATGGAGACTCTAACACATGTACATAAGTGTAGCGTGACATGTAAAGGTAAGCACTTACGACCCCTTTGACACCAGGATCTCTTTTTACTGAAATATATCTTATGACATCTAGTTACTCGTAAATGAAAATAATGAAAATCTGACCTTCAATATGGCCATTTCACTTGTCTTGAAAAATCTTATCACTACTTTTTCAAGATGGCTGGTCATCATCGAAATGGAAAGGACTTATTATGTGTATTTGATCCTAAAATGGATATGATTTTTAACGTAGCTGCTTTAACAATTTTTCAGTCATATCGCTACGATGTCTGCAGTGTGGCAGTTTATAGTGATCTCTAGCACTGGGGCATCATGCCGCAGACATGTAGCATGATGTCCCACCCAGTCACATTATCCTGACACCAGGCCGACCAGTCCTAACACTAACCTCTTAATGTTGAGCGCCAAGTACCATTTATGTAAGTCTTTGATATGAATCGGCCGGAGATCGAACCCACGACCTCCCGCATCCGAGGCGGACGCATTAACCAATAGGCCACCGGAGCGGTAGGGAAAATTCAGTTTAGAAAAAAATCTATAGCTTGATTAGAAAATTAGTATGTATGTATACAATGGAGATAATTTAAGGTAGTACTCGCCGCGCTGCAGTGAAAGCAGGGTGAGAAGATGTCTCTTGACGATATTATGTGTTTTCTTAATATTTAAATAAACCAGAATACGATTTGTACTTTACATAAGCCAAAAGAGCAAACTCAAGAATAAAGGCATGTAACAGAGTTGTATGGCTTGTAACAAAATTGTACGGCATGTGACAAAGTTTCTTTCCCATACCATGCAACAAACTTGTAACGCTAGATAATATGCATGAAATGTGTGACAAATAAAGAATTTAGTTCATTTGTTGCTTAAAATGTTTTGTAACATGGTTTGTTTTGAAGGACATTTTTAACACATTATTTTGTACATGAAACGACGGTGCTGTTTGGTATTGGAAAGAAAAGTATTATATTTAGTATTGTAAAGAAATGTCTTATATTTGGTATGGGAAACAAACGTCTTAATTATTTGGTATGGGAGAAAAACATTTTACATCTGGTATTGGAAAGAAAAGTCAGATTTAGTATTGGAAAGAAAAACCTTATATTTGGAATTGGACAGAAAAGTCATATATTTGGTAAGACATACGAATTTTTTTGAATAATCGCATAATGAAGATATGATAGGGGCAGAAGTAACAAGAAAAAATGTAATTACAGAAGGGACTAGTTGCTATCATAACGCAAAATTATGTGTTTCCAATGATGAGGTCGAGTTCTTAAAATATAGGAGTAGCCTTGAAAGGTATTATTCATATTAAATCTTTCTTATTAAGGTAATGGAAGGATGAAACACTACCATTTAACAATTCTAAGACAAATTGAGGTAATCATTTTTAAAATAATTGACATGTGTATATTTCTCTGGTAATGATAATGAAAAAAATAAAAACTAATTTAAGAATAAAAAGATGTTACAACTCTCTTTAAATTCTAAGTTTGTAAGACGTCGTCCCTGAACGGATTTATAAAAAAATATTTTATGACTAACTTTCTAATTAAATCCTGGTGGCATTCCAAATATGATCCAACGCTGAACGTGCTGACGTGCATGTAGTCTCGAATGTACAAATGAAACAATAGTCTGAAGTGTGATGATGTGTCAACAGTCTTTGGACGAATCATAATGATATAATCCAAAATATCCTTGTCTGAATTCATTACAGTTCCAACTTAATATCTCATTCCAAATTATTATTGACGAGCACCATATATTTCCAGTAAATAAATAATTTGAATAAATAAAGTCCAGCCCAAATCAAATTCTAAACACAGCAAATTATTATACTTCAAGATCGTACTGCACGAATTAATAAATTCTGATAAACAAGATTATAAAGCCCTCTACTTAAACGAGGTTGCCATTAGCATTTTCTATATATAAATAATTTTAAAAAAACCCACAAAGACACCCAAAAAACCCAAAACAAAAGGAGGAAAACTTAATTTTTTTAACCTCATCCAATTTTGACTCCATTTGCTAGGTTTCAGGTGAAAAATCGGATAAGAGCATAATCAGATACATGTGATGTTTAATATAAGAAAATAAGCAAAATATACCTCCGTTCAGCAGAGGCAAAAAACAGATGTAGATAAATAGAATAAGTTTTTGAACCCTCTAATTTTCATCCACCACACTGCAAAAATGTTTTTTTTTGGTACTTTTTTAAAAAAGAAATTTGTACTACTAATAACTTTTTAAGTTATGAATTACCTATAGAAATGTAAAATTTCATTTTTACTTGTAATTTTGCATGCACCCCACCTCCTCTTAATAAGAAAACTACAACTAGAAATATGGCCGTACTTCAAATCTTTAATAGTTCACATTCACTTTATTCTCTATAGATTTTGCTAATTCCTTTGACCCAGAGATTCACACATCAAAGTACTAACTAGTCTTTGAGAAAAATACGTAAACTCAAACCCTAACATGGAAAAACTGAGCTCAACCCAAAGGTAAACACAGATCATAGAACCATGAAATATACGTCGCTACGACCTTTTTCACTGAATGCTATCAAGACACATTTACATAACTTACGTAACTCCTCCGAGAATAAGTCCTGATTTTAAAAAAAAAAAGAAAAAAGCTAAACGCAAAAGTGAACGAAATATACTGCACTGATAAGTTTTACTGGAACAAGTATTTTATCAGTATGTTTAGTACTTTGATTTTCTTCTAGCATGTAAACATATCTCGGCGGCTAACTACAGTTCTCTTGTTGTGACGCACGTGTTCAACGTGTGAGCTATCTTTTGGCCCGGAAAGGATTTTGATATACAAAAATGTCAAAATGTGAATATTTAATCCACGTTTTTCCACGCAAGAGGCAGACAAAAGTGTATCATTGTAGTCTGTACAATTTCTAGAGGGTAACTATTAATATTGAAGATTTTAATGTGTTGTTGTGCAACAAAAGACCATCCACCTGTTTCATGCCGAATACTCTACAGATGGGGGAAGATGCACATACTAAAGTACAAATGCTTTAGGACACAGGATACTAATTGTATTGAAAAATGCGAACCAGCCTAAAAATGGGAGAGAGTATATACAGGTTTGGGTGACCAGGATTGGTTCATAATGTAAGTTATGTTGTAGGAAAAAGAATCTTTTGAGACCTTATCCTAGTTGAAAGTGAATAGAAATAGAGACATTGTTTTATTGATGGAATTTCAGTTCATTAATAGTCTTGAGTTTGGAACACTCACTACTAAAATTAGCACCTGACTCTTTGATGTGGAATTGAAAGCACATGTTTCAAACATATGCAACTCCAGAAAATGCCGCGGCTTTCCTTTGCACAGAAGCTGACTTCTAGGTTTCATCTATACTGATAAATATAAGTTTGGCCATGAGCACTCCAAAATTTTAAGTTATTTAATTTTTAATATCATGTTTGCATAGTACCGTGATTCCTTCAACATCTTCTAAGGTGAGTAAATTGTATCTAGGTGTTTTAGGATATTTACTATATTTTTCATTGAGGTTGTTTACTATAACGTTTGGGTTTTTACACACCTCAGGGTGAATATTCAAGTCGCTGTGAACATTACAATCGCTTTATTTAAGGACTATTGGTAGTACGATTTGGTCTAACGGGTAGGTGGATGTGGTATAGTACGTAATGAGTTTAAAGTTATATATTATTAACTTTAAAAAGTATCATTTTAATATTTAGGTGCAATCTATTTTACGGGTAATGTATTTATTTGATCTAAAATAGTCCATTCTACGCTCAATAGATCACGGCATTGAGATAGCACTGAGCTATTGCGTTGTAATTATCTTGTTGCATGAGGACTAATCGAGATGTAACCAGCTTAACATTTTTCATATACACAGGGCCTTGCGTATAATGCATGTGGCTGGTATCTTTCCTTGTGTTATAGTTTTCAGGCTTTACCCCTCAACCCTCGAGTTATTGACCGGTACTCCTAATTTACTTTGTAACGAGTCTGTGAGCATCATCTGCCCAAATACACGTCTAAAGATAAAATGAAGAATATTTTCCATTAGTTAATTATCCCTAAAGAAACCTTTCATGTGTTAATAAATACAGAGGCGTAGCGAGGGTGTGGCAAGACGCCGCACGTGCCGTCGGCACCACTTGAAAGAAGGCACAAAATCGGTGAGCATAACAGCATTTTTCATACTTTCAAAGTTTTGATAGGGACGCAATTAAGAGTTCTTACCGTGGGTGCCACTTTGATAAGAGCTCAATTAGAGTTCTTGCCGTGGATGCCATATTGATAGGGACGCAATTTGAGTTCTTGCCGTGGATGCCATATTGATAGGGACGCAATTTGAGTTCTTGCCGTGGATGCCATATCGATAGGGACGCAATTTGAGTTCTTGCCGTGGGTGCCATATTGATAGGGACGCAATTTGAGTTCTTACCGTGTATGCCATATTGATAGGCACGCAATTTGAGTTCTTGCAGTGGGTGCCACTTTGATAGGGACGCAATTTTAGCTCTTGCCGTGGGCGCTACATGTCTTCGCTACGCCTTTGCATAAATATGTGTATTTCATTTAATTGCATAAATGAGAACTATTCAAGTTGTGATAATTTTCCGCTTGTGAGCGAGACAGTTACATATTTTATATAATCAGACATTTCTGGTGGAGGTCACAATTGTCACTAATCGTGACTGTTAAACGAAGCACTTTAGCGCAGGGTCCCTGAGTAGCCGAGTGGTCTAAAGCGAAGTCCGTTACGGATCACTGCCATATCACCTCTGTCTGCGTGGGTTCGAGTTTAGGATTCGGCGAATGTGGATATGTGAGAAAGCTTGCCAGTAGCTTCTCGTAGGTCGGTGGTTCTTTCCGGTGATTTCCGGGTTTCTTCCTCCACCATTATTACTGGCCGCCATGAATAGCCTATCGAGTGCTGAAAAATGGCGTTAAGCCCAACAACAACAACAACAACACTATAGCGCAACATGCCCAATGACGGTAAAAATGACATGTATGCATGCATAAATCTATGTGCTTTTCTACACTGGATTATACGATGTATTGTTGTCGTTCTAGGATTTAACGCCACATTTCAGCACAAGATAGGCTATACATGGCGGACAGTATAATTAGTGGAGGAAGAACCCAGAAAAAAACCCGGAAAGAACCACCGATCCATGAGAAGTTACTGTCAAGTTTTCTCCCACTCCCACATTCGCCGAACCCGAGACTCGAACCCATGCAGATAGAGGTGAGATGGCAATATGTAGCGGTGGGCGCTTTAGACCACTCAGCCACTCTATGATGTGTAAAATTAGGCCACGGAAAGAGTTGACACTTGTTTGTACTATTAGTGATATACATATTAACGTTGACTATGTGACATTTTATGTATTTGTTAATATTAGTTATGTTCTTTTGCGTATGGCATTTGAACACTGGATAAATTAGTTTATATTGTACAGTGTGGTCATTCGCAGTTTTGATTAGAAACCACAATACAAAGAGGCAATGTAATGTGCCTGGTGGTCTAAATGGAAAACATGTTATCCAAGTCTTTGATTTCGTACATTTTGTATTTAACCCATTGCTAGTATAGGATACCAAGAAAGTGGTTCGAGATTTCCACTCGAGATTTATTATTTAATAATGTTTAGAAAACCGAATTACCAACCGTGGTATAACAGATCGCCCAGCATGTACAGAAAGAAATGTTAGCAGAAAATATGAATATTCTAGACTCTGATTTTTGAGAACATTGTTTGTGCCTAAAACATTGTCGTTATTTCCAAAAAACACATGGAGAATTGTTGTATTCATCATAAAATTCCGGTGGCGGGTTTGAACCCCGGCCAAGTCATACCAAAGACTTGTAAAAAAATGGTACTAACAGCTGCCCCAAGCAGAAATAACAGTATGTACCACCGCTACTGTGTATGTTTGGGGCGCCCACCTGTTGCCGGACTTTACTACTGTCGGCAGCGTCCTAGAAATAAAGGCTGTTATCGACACCATTCACTTATTGGAAGATCGGTTTTCTGGCAAAACATTCCTCATCATGTCTGACAGCTCAAACAGGGAGGCACCAAATTATCCGACCTGTGTCGTACTATGACAGTTTCTATGTTGGTTCGATAATATCCATATCACTATGCAAGTCACCCATATTCCTGGCTAGTACTAATATTGGTACCCTTAGTTCTACAAGTTGAGGCTACGACATCGTAGCTAATTCCTGGCCAGCACTCTAAGAGAAGCCAACTGTCGGATATGGGGAACCCACGCACCCCCAAGCTGAGAAGACAGGACCATCTATTTCCCAAAGGAGGACGATAGTATGTACAACATAGTCATACCATTGTCTGACCGCTCCTGTCTAGCGAAAAAAGATTTCAGTAGAGGCATCCTAGGCTTATGAGGTCCAGTATGATTCAGTTACTTTGTTCATTGATAGCCATCTTGTAAGACCCTTAAGGCGGCACCAGTGCCTGTGCACCAGAGGCGACTTTATAAACAAATTTCAGCACGTCTAGTGTCCGATGGAGAAACTCAAGTCCTGCCGAATGGCGATGTTTCCACGTTCTCAGACTTTGTTACATACTGCATTACAGTAAGTAGCAGCAAGGCTAAATCGTCAAACATTTGGCTAAAAAGCAAGAATCTTTTAATCACTAATGAAAGTACTACTTGTGAATCTGGGGGTGTTAGTAAAATCATATTGTCTCTCAGCACAGACAAACAATTAACAGTGTGGTTGCACTTAATAATGTGGTCTGACTTGTGAAGCTGAAAACTGCCAACTATCCAAGAAAGCGAAAGGGCAAGATGGTATCTGAATGTTGGCTTAAGTCACAGACCATGTATCAAAGGGTCTTAGCAAAAATGCTGTCACTGAAGAGTTCAAAATTATCCTGAATAAAGTCAATAAATTGATGAATGTGAAAGTAAAATACTATCCGCATTACATCTGGTTTGGTGTAATCTTACAAAAGAAAAGCATGTGTTTATCATGACAATTCGTAAGCTGTGTGTGGTCCGTTTGCTGACTCCTCAATGTTTATTCCTTGCAAACCTTCATCAGCTGATAAAGTTTTCAAACAACATGCCAAAGTTTTCTTAACTTTGGGCTGTACAATTATCCGTTTTTAAAATATATTATCATTGCTAATGGCGCTCCAAACATCCTTTTATGCATACATAGTGTCTGATTTTAATGAAGTTTATAAGTATTGTCTAGTAGTACAGATATTGCTCCAAATCCCCCACTTTCATACTACTCCCTAAGCACAATGTGATTGATAGTAGACAGCTAAATCTTGTCAGATGTTTGTTTTTGTGAGACAAAAATAAATTTCTGTCGGGAATAAATGGCTCAAGTTAAGAACGGCAGCAACAAGCACAAGAGTAAAACACCAGCTTAAACCGGTTTCGAGTAGGAGACTCAGCTGTTCTGGTCACATTCCATTTAAATATGGATTTTTATAAAGAGAACATGTAATGGATCTGCTGTAGTGGATTGATTATTATAGAGACTAGGAGTACAATTTCTCCAATTTTTATGATCATTGTAGTAGAGCCCTGACCAGTTATAAAGAATAATTTATGGTTAGGTGTTTGTATAGCAGGAAGGACAGCAGGACTTAGGAGAGAGATAATTGAATTAAAAAATGAAGTTGAGGATCAACTGACCATCAGAATTAAGGAAGCAAAAATAACATGCTCGATGATAATCAAATTAAGTGACTTTTAGTGCCGATTGCATATATATGCAAAACAAAATTCAGTAGGTATACAAAGGTAAAAATAATGACAATGGTACAAAGATAAAGATAATGATGATGGTACAAAGGTAAAGATAATGAGATACTGGTAATGGTATAGCTTCTCTATGAACACTTCAGTATATATTAACATTACTTTACAGACTTAATGAAGTTATAGTAATTAAAATTTTGGGCTCAGACCCACACAAGAAAGGGCTATTTGTTAATAAAAATGAATATTGCATGACCATGGACATGTTGTGATATGACAGGCAAAAACTATAGTTAGGCTTGCAAGCATTAACAAGTTATAGGAAACACTCACACTTTACAACTTGTTTGTAGTTCAAAAGTGCCAAATGTTTGATTAAAAATAAATGACTCTACTGATTAATTATCTTAGCATCATTGTAGTCTGTGCTTTGGGAGTTGTGTCAGTGAGTGACAACATACACACACCCACTTACATACAGTTCAAGGCAGGTTATACAAGCATCTTTTAAAACCTTTTTTTTTTCACTTAGGTGGTACGGCTAATCACTAAAGCTTTTATAAATTTTTTCCTCTTGTAAGCCGAGACTGTTGATTGAAAAAATGTATACATTTTAAGCAAGAGATAGTGATTGCCAGACATACCTTATCACATTTTCCTGTGGGAGGGATCATTTCGCCTGCAAGATATCACTTTTTGTTTAGGGGTGGGTGGATTGGAGTAATGCTCATTTTTTGCTTTTCTGTTGATAATAGTATAGGATGGCACCTTAACAAGTTTCAAGGAGAATTTAACATTAGGTAGCCATATTGAAATTTGTAGGGCCAAGATGTATGGTTAAAAATTGGATCATCAGTTTGATATAATCAATCTAGAGTTGGAAATGTAACACTGTATCAGATCAGATTTGTATTAGGATAAATAGAAAATATAAACAGGGTGTCAAGATTTTAGGGACAAACAGGAATTCAACATTAGGGCACTATAATGTTCAGTTTGATCTTTAATGAAGTTCTCACTTGTTACATATTGGCAGTAAGTTTTATTTCAAACATTAAGTATCAAATTAGCATTAATTGTCAGTTAAAAACTAAGACCAGCGTTATTTATTCAGATGGACCTCACTTTTTCATGTCTCATGTTTTAGTCTTAACTGAAGATACTAACAGACTATTACAGCATTAAAAGGATTCATTACTTGTATTGTATCTACCAACCCCAATCTTCAGCGGATTTTGTAGTTGTAGATTATAATACTATCTATAAAATGGTCTGCACTTATTGTTTTGCTTAATAAATTCATTGGCATAAAAAGATATTGAAGTTGTGCATCATACATTGTAGAGAAAGAGTGAGATCTTAAACTTTTCATTATTAGAGCCAGTAGCTTCTTATGGGTTGGTGGTTCTTTCCAAGGTTTTCCTGGGTTATTCTTCCACCATTTATACTGGCCAATATGTATAGCCTATCTTATAATGAAAAATGGCATTATACCCTACAACAACATTTTTATTAGTCGTAAATTGAAATGTTTTTTCTTGCACCAATTGCATGTTGCTTATGGCTGATAGTGAAAAATGCAGTGTAGATATCCGATTTGTTCTGAGCCAACTGAAGTGTGATGATGCTAACAAAATGAAAGAACAATGGAATGGCTACTTTATGATGCTAACAAAATGAAAAGAACAATGGAATGACTCCTTTGTTATGATGCTAACAAAATGAAAGAACAATGGAATGGCTACTTTGTTATGATGCTAACAAAATGAAAGAACAATGGAATGGCTACTTTGTTATGATGCTAACAAAATGAAAAGAACAATGGAATGACTCCTTTGTTATGATGCTAACAAAATGAAAGAACAATGGAACGCCTCCTTTGTTATGATGCTAACAAAATGAAAGAACAATGGAGTGAGTCCTTTGTTATGATGCTAACAAAATGAAAGAACAATGGAATGGCTGCTTTGTTATGATGCTAACAAAATGAAAGAACAATGGAGTGACTGCTTTGTTATGATGGTAACAAAATGAAAGAACAATGGAGTGACTCCTTTGTTATGATGCTAACAAAATGAAAGAACAATGGAGTGACTCCTTTGTTATGATGCTAACAAAATGAAAGAACAATGGAGTGGCTCCTTTGTTATGATGCTAACAAAATGAAAGAACAATGGAATGGCTACTTTGTTATGATGCTAACAAAATGAAAGAACAATGGAATGGCTACTTTGTTATGATGCTAACAAAATGAAAGAACAATGGAATGACTCCTTTGTTATGATGGTAACAAAATGAAAGAACAATGGAATGGCTACTTTGTTATGATGGTAACAAAATGAAAGAACAATGGAGTGACTCCTTTGTTATGATGCTAACAAAATGAAAGAACAATGGAGTGACTCCTTTGTTATGATGCTAACAAAATAAATGTACAATGGAATGGCTGCTTTGTTATGATGGTAACAAAATGAAAGAACAATGGAATGGCTGCTTTGTTATGATGGTAACAAAATGAAAGAACAATGGAGTGACTCCTTTGTTATGATGCTAACAAAATGAAAGAACAATGGAGTGACTCCTTTGTTATGATGCTAACAAAATAAATGTACAATGGAATGGCTACTTTGTTATGATGCTAACAAAATGAAAGAACAATGGAATAACTCCTTTGTTATGATGCTAACAAAATGAAAGAACAATGGAATGACTCCTTTGTTATGATGCTAACAAAATGAAAGAACAATGGAATGACTCCTTTGTTATGATGCTAAAAAAATGAAAGAACAATGGAATGGCTCCTATGTTTTAGGCTACCTTGAAGCATTGGACTTTACCTTTTTGCTTATTAAGCCAATGATAAATGGATATTGCTCATGTTGACATGAATAGTTTTGAGAATGGTTTAGTTTCAGTGGCTCTTTCCTCTAATCAGTGAATTGGTAGATGCAGTAATTAGTGTAATATGGTTAAAGCAAAGTTAATGTTTTGTGCCTTGTCATTAATTGTGCATGGATAACATGTTTCATGATTCAACGAAATTTTACTTGAATGAGGACTTATTGAATGAGGACTCAGCTGAATAAATCTAATTTTCAGTACTAATATCTATTGTTTCTTTTATATGCTTTTCCTTGTTTACATCTATGCATATATATATATATATATATATATATATATATATATATATATATATATATATATATATATACATACATACATACATGCATGCATGCACGTGCACTGATATAAATTACAATGGGTTATAGTTCTTTCAGAATGGTTGTAAAAGCTAATTTTTATTACCAAATCACAGAATTGATGCTGATTTATAAAACAGATTTGTCATTCTCTAGGAATAAAATGCAGTAAGAAAATGGGTGTATTTTTGCTTCTTTATCATTCATGATTTGCAACAGCAACAAAATCAATGAAAATTAGTGATATCACAATGATATCATAGTATCTTAAAGGATTCCCAGACCACTCAGATTTCAAAGTTAAATAGCTTACATGACTGTCAGATTGGGAAGTTTGTTATAATTGTTACAACAGCATGTACCTACATGAATATACACACCTGTCCTTTCAACACATTCTGGATATGGAGACATCACCATGAGCCACTAAACCAAATGTGAAGTAAAGCCTTCTTTGCATTTTGTGGCAGATAATGTATACATATCTACCACTAAACTTCAAAAGGTTGACATCTTCTCATACAATGGGTGGAGAATATTGTTGTGATTTTTCTTAGTAATAAGTCTTCTTGCAATCATAACTAAAGGAATCTGGGAATCCTATATGGTAATCCTATATGGGAATAATACTACAGAATACTAACGTACATTGAGCAGATAAGTGTCTAGAGTTAAGGCATTCTAAGATACAAGTACAATAAATTCTTGAACAAAAGAGTAGACTATAAAAAATTTATAGTGAAAATAAAAATCTTTATTTGGCATATTCATATGGTCAAAACAAAAAAAGCATAATTCAGAATATAAAAGCACAGGATATAATAATAAAGTCACACAGGAATCTGGTTAAATCAGCAAAGTGAAACTCAGCTCTTTTGGAAACAACTAGGAATGTTGGTATTTTTGAAATTGTATTCCATCTCTTAATAAGTGCTATCGGAAGCAAGAAGTAAATTCTTTATTATATAATGATCAGACATGATTGTTTATCCACCACTTCTTAACCCTGTCCACAAGAAATTTAAAAAAAAAAACAACCTCCAAGCTGCTTTTGAATGAGACAGCTGAACCAGTCCAGCCCTTTACCCTCAGAATTAAAAGGATACCAATATGTTATAGCTAATCTTCATTTTAATATAAGAACAACAAAGTTCAGAGAAGGTAAAGGTAACAAGATTTTAACATTTTTGGGAGGCAACATTAGGACCAGTTAAAATATAGTGCCAAGTTCATGAATCTTGGAATTATCATTTGGGGAACAGACAAGACATGATAACAATTTATAAAATGGCAATGCTGGCAGTCAGATCAAATCCATTTTTATTCAGGCAATTTGTTTATATATCTATCCATTCAGAAGTAGCTATGATTTTCAAGATGGAAACCATATTGGATGTCACTGTCGTGCCTTGAAAGGTGTAAAAAAATGTTCAAAATTAGCAAATAGAACACAAAAAAACCCACTCAATCAACACAAAAGGCAAAAGTTTGGTAAAAAAAAAAACCAAAACAATTTGACAATGAGACTAATGGTGAATTGACATGACTGATCTAGGCACATGAAACCCAATGAAAATGAGGAAGGCATCAAAGATCATGTTAGTTATTCTGAGCCTGAAACTTGGACTGAAGCCTTCACATAATGGAGAAGGTAAGGAATGCAATAGTAACAGATTATGTATCACAGTTATTAAACAGAAAATACAAATTCTGATGATGAAAACTTTTAAAAAAGAAATATATTCTTCAAAATCACACAATTTTTCCTAGATATGAGTGAATACAAAAATCAATTTCATGGGTGTACAGGTCTAAAAGGTAATTGCCTCTCTACCACTTCCAAAACTTGAGGATTTCTTTCCACTTTTTTGGTCATGTGATGCTAACCATTTTATTTCACTGACCTCAGTATTGTACTTCCCAATGCTCTCTGGCTCTGTAATGAAAGAAATGAGACAGACCATTAAAATCCATTTACTGGTTCATAAATCTAAAGTGTATAATAACTAGGTCTTATATTCAACATACTGCATTAATGAATAATCTAATAACATGTGACACACAAATTGATTTGAGAGGGAATGAAGTGAGGCAAGCCTGCTTTTTAAAGCAGATCTGAGAAGGAAAAGCATTCATTAGATGTGCTGGAATACTTTGTAGGGCAAACTTGGGTTGAAGACAGTGTGGTGCTGGCTTCTAATGTTTACAATGGTGACAAACAAAAACTGTTCCAGCTTTTTGAAATTTGGTGAGACACAGATGTTGCTCATTAATATCAAATTAATTTGTACATGTGAAGAATTGTCAGGTAATTGTCAGTAAATGTCACCATTATCTTGTTTTAATGGAACCCAACAGTATTTAGGACCAATATCTTTCAAGATCAGTATTATTCAGATGCTTTGGCATAAGACCTTTTCTGCATGTAATGTTAGCACTGGGGCTTTAAATTCTGTTACAATGGTATATGTGGCATACTCAGTCTAACTGCAAACAACTAAGACATAATGTGCAGGTATATCTCAGTCTATGTAGTTTCTGTGGAGTAATCAGTAGAACAAACCACACCAACTCTGATCTATGAGAGCGTTATGTGATAGCACATGACTGTCTTTGTTATTTGCAATTGTACTCTTTAGACCTAGATTATATTCAGCCCATACATTACATTCTTGTAATCAATAGTCACATGATATGCCAGGATTATACTCAGCCCATACATTACATTCTTGTAATCAAGTCACTTGATATGCCAGTATTATACTTAGCCCATACATTACACATCCTGTAATCAAGTCACATGATATGCCAGGATTATACTCAGCTCATACATTACACATTTCGTGTAATCAAGTCACTTGATATGCCAGTATTATACTTAGCCCATACATTACATTCTTGTAATCAAGTCACTTGATATGCCAGTATTATACTTAGCCCATATATGTCACATGATATGCCAGGATTATACTCAGCTCATACATTACATTCTTGTAATCAAGTCACTTGATATGCCAGTATTATACTTAGTCCATACATTACACATCCTGTAATCAAGTCACTTGATATGCCAGCATTATACTTAGCCCATACATTACACATCCTGTAATCAAGTCACATGATATGCCAGTATTATACTTAGCCCATACATTACATTCTTGAAATCAAGTCACTTGATATGCCAGTATTATACTTCTTAGCCCATACATTACACATCCTGTAATCAAGTCACATGATATGCCAGGATTATACTCAGCTCATACATTACACATTTGTGTAATCAATAGTCACATGCCAGCATTATACTCTGCCCATACATCACCATTTATTTTGATCTTGTAATCAATATTCACATGATATGCCAAGATTATACTTGAGGTCTGTTTAATTCTTTTCCAAATGCAAATATCAGATGCAATATTTTAATTACATCAACAGCTACAACACTGAAATATTGCAAATAAGAACCATATTTATGAAGATTTCAATTATCATGCAACATTTAACCGTCTATGAATAAAGGAAAGAGATTTTAACCAGGTCTATGAATAAAGGAAAGAGATTTTAACCAGGTCTATGAATAAAGGAAAGAGATTTTAACCAGGTCTATGAATAAAGGAAAGAGATTTTAATCAGGTCTATGAATAAAGGAAAGATTTTAATCAGGTCTATGAATAAAGGAAAGATTTTAATCAGGTCTATGAATAAAGGAAAGAAATTTTAACCAGGTCTATGAATAAAGAAAAGAGATTTTAATCAGGTCTCTGAATAAAGGAAAGATTTTAATCAGGTCTATGAATAAAGGAAAGAGATTTTAACCAGGTCTATGAATAAAGGAAAGAGATTTTAACCAGGTCTATGAATAAAGGAAAGAGATTTTAATCAGGTCTATGAAAAAAGGAAAGATTTTAACCAGGTCTATGTATAAAGGAAAGAGATTTTAACCAGGTCTATGAATAAAGGAAAGAGATTTTAACCAGGTCTATGAATAAAGGAAAGAGATTTTAACCAGGTCTATGAATAAAGGAAAGAGATTTTAACCAGGTCTATGAATAAAGAAAAGAGATAAAGCGGATAAATAAGTGTTAAAACAGGTAACAATGCAGTTTATTATACTACATATAAAACAACTCTTCACATATCCATACATTTCACTTAACTCGCTGGACACTTCATATTCATGCGATCTATCATGCAATATTTAACCAAATTTAAATAAAGAACATATGTACAGTATTTTTATCTTAATATTTATTGACCTTGCAAACCTGTTATGAGACTTTTTTTACTGTCAGAAGGGTGGTCTCTCAAGATAGGTTTTACTGTATATAAGCCATCCATTTGGGAGGAATATGGATAATAGTTTATGATGGCCACTCTGGTAGCCATATTCCATGCAGATCTACACCATTTCAATTTTGGACAAAAAAAACCCTAAAAAGTATTTACTGAAAACCTCTTCCTCTACAATGACAATTCATTCAAGATGGCTTCTGTGGCAGACATATTAGAACCATTTTAATTCAGGATACAGCTTTCTGGTTCATCAGTGACATTTCATTCAGGAAAAATCCGATGTTGATCAAGGAACCAAAGTGGCAGCCTTACTGGATGTGCAAATGGAAATTTTTTTATTCAAGACCAACTGGACATATGTCTTTTAGTAAAATTAACATGTTGATTTGACCATCCATCCAGGAGGAGTAACAAGCTGGCTGCCATTGTGGCCATTCAGGATATCAGATAGGAACCAGCTATATGTTGTATGAAGTCCTAATGAAAAATCGATGTTCAGAAGATGATCCATTCAGGTAACTATACTGGATGCCAGTGGCACTAATTTCTCTTGAAGTGACTGAATGTAAAGTTTCTTGGCAATGCTCCAAGTAATTTAGGCAAAGTAGTGATAATTAATTTGTGCTAAGAGATGGATGAAGAATCAGCACATGACTAGTAGTGCATCAATACAGTCTAAAATTGTACGCACATTTTTTTCTACATAATAATTTTGCTGGAGAAGACAAATATAGAAATTGCTCTTACTTCGGTCAAATGCATCACCACCAATGTCTACATTTCTGGATACATCAGGAGGGAATGGGCTGACAGACTGTGAACTGGAGTTCCTTCTAGGTCCAGTTGGTCGAGTCATAAACTCCGGCTT
The DNA here is from genome assembly GCA_016746295.1 of Potamilus streckersoni. Lineage (NCBI taxonomy): Eukaryota > Metazoa > Mollusca > Bivalvia > Unionida > Unionidae > Potamilus > Potamilus streckersoni. The sequence continues at coordinate 1,412,439 of JAEAOA010000587.1, forward strand.
TATGTATTCCTCCCACACTGACTTGGGTTGAGTGGTTGCTGGATAAACCTTGGAAAAAAATACACATATGAGAAAGCACAGGAAAGTTGAAGAAACAAATGGACAGATATAATATACTGAAAACAAAGTAGAACAAAATGCAGACATGATTTGGACCAATGACTGGACATCTAAGAGAAAGAATTTATCTATAACAGTGGTTAATTTATGTAACAAACATATCTACAAGGATACGGTCAACCCTGATAAATACTGACAGGAAGAACCTCACAAAATTGCATGCATGCCAATGCAATTATGTTGAATGAAAATGTACTTTACTTTCATACCTGATGATTGCTGTTATGTTTACCTGTAGTCATATTAAAATACTATTGGGTACACCCACTGCTGCATTCATGATGTTCCAGCAGTGACAAAGCACATTATCTAATGTTCTTTGTAATATGAACACATTCTTGCTGTATTATCACAGTACGACAACATTTTTCAGGAAACAATATACTGCTGTACAGGTCTGTGAAATTGAAGTCTTTCATTTTGTGATATAATTATTATTTATGAATTTTTTCTAAAATTTTCAAGAAAATCCTACCATATCTCCATGATACTAACTAGTCCATTTATTAAAGTTCATCTTTTTTTTTAACTGAACAGACAAGTTGCATGCATTAAATAATGCGTAATGTTCAAGACGTTATAATCTAGAAAAATTATTCTTGACAGATTCATATATCAATCTGGTCATTCTAGTGAAATACTTTAATGTGTATACAAACATGCATACAAAATGTGTAGCATTACATTCATATTTATAAATTCTTACATTTTCATTTAACCTGGTTGCTACTGTCAAATACTGGTTTAGCTGCAGTGAGGGGTCAAAGGATCAGAACAAGAAGGTTCTCCTGGCATAACCAATGTTAACATGTAATCCTTGACCATTCAAAGATGTGGAATTGGAAACACATAATGATCATCAAATCAATGCCATGAGATGCACCTGTTCCATTGTTTTTATACATGTAACTCAACATTGCTGTAGGTTTTTAAGGCAGTTGTATATGCATCTTACTGTTGAACCATACACTTTGTAAGTGATAGATCAATATACCAATCATGCATGGTATATATTCATTAATTGCTGATCAATGTCTCCATCATTATACTCATTAATTGATGGTGACAGATCAATGTCTCCATCATCCATTTGTTTGTTTGATTATTTGTTGAAGTTGCATCCTCTGATTAGTTCAATTCCAGAAGATATAATTTTCTTATTTACATTCTTGAATTTTATGCAAACCCCTTCATCGCATTACAAAAGAAACAGTTATCAATCATTTCAGTATTGATATAATCTTAATTTCATTCTTAAATTTTATGCATAGGAGTAAGGTGTTAGATTTATTCCATGTTCAATTATTCTAAATCAAACCCCTTCATCGCATTACAAAAGGAACAGTTGTCAATCATTTCAGTATTGATAAAATTTTCTTATTTTCATTTGTAAATTTTATGCATAGGTGTAAGGTGTTAGATTTATTCAATGTTCAATTATTCTAAATCAAACCCCTTCATCGCCTTACAAAAGAAACAGTTGTCAATCATTTCAGTATTGATAAAATTTTCTTATTTTCATTCGTAAATTTTATGCATAGGAGTAAGGGGTTAGATTTATTCCATGTTCAATTATTCTAAATCAAACCGATTTATCGCCTTTCAAAAGGAACAGTTGTCAATCATTTCAGTATTGATAAAATTTTCTTAATTTCATTCTTAAATTTTATGCATAGGAGTAAGGGGTTAGATTTATTCCATGTTCAATTATTCTAAATCAAACCGATTTATCGCCTTTCAAAAGGAACAGTTGTCAATCATTTCAGTATTGATAAAATTTTCTTAATTTCATTCTTAAATTTTATGCATAGGAGTAAGGTGTTAGATTTATTCCATGTTCAATTATTCTAAATCAAACCGATTTATCGCCTTTCAAAAGGAACAGTTGTCAATCATTTCAGTATTTGAATCTGAAAACCAATTAATGTTAATATTATGTATCATTCAATCATTTTGTACCAGGTTTTTGCAAGTCAGAACTGAGCCATAAATTTCAAGTACCATAAATCACAATTTCATATTACATTACACTGTAAATACTATATATTACATTACACTGTAAATACTATATATTACATTACACTGTAAAGACTATATATTACATTACACTATAATTTGCAAACAGTTTCTATAACAAATTCATTAAAACTAAATTTCATTTTTTTAAAAAAATGGAACAATTTTGCAGGTGCCCACATAAGTAAATCAATCAATCATGAACCACAGACAAGTAGCACGCTGTCCCACCCAATCACATTATCCTGACACCAGGCCGAACAGTCCTAGCACTAAACTCTTAATACTGAATAAGCGAAGCAGCTGTTAGTACCATTTTTACAAGTCTTTGGTCTGACTTGGCCAGGGTTCAAACCCACATCCAAGGCACTCTAACCACTAGGCCACCAGAGAAGTCTTATTTTACTCATTAATAATTACAAGGATAATATGTGAAAAACTGTGATTGTGTATACTGGATCTTCCTAAGCTACCCCCTCTTAGGGTCAGAAACTCTTGTCAATTTTGGCTGTGTTGGAAACGCACATACCCCCTGCAGGTAAAAAAAATCTAAAAATTAAAAAATTGCTAATGTTTTGAAAAATTAACCAGGTCACTAAGGGCAATTCCATTTAAACATACATGGTAGCCAGGGCTATTCCATTTAAACATGGTACCCAGGGCTATTCCATTTAAACATACATGGTACCCAGGGCTATTTCATTTAACATACATGGCACCCAGGGCTTTTCCATTTAAACATACATGGTACCCAGGGCTAATCCATTTAACATACATGGTACCCAGGTTATTCCATTTAAACATACACAGTACCTAGGGAAGGAAATTTTTAAAAAATATGCCAGGGTACTCAGATTTTTTTGAGATCATCTGAAAACAATACAAAATTCTAAACTACAAAGATGGCTTACTATTTTACACTAAAAGTGCTGTCCGTTGTATATTTAACTATAACAGTCTTTATATATGCATAACAAAATGACTGCACAATGTAATTTTTCTGCCTGAAGTGGTTTTGCTGATGTTTGTCACAATTTTTTAGTTCATAATGTTCACAAATGTGTAAAAATAAATATCTGCAATTGCCTCAAAAGCTGATTAGGTCATTACATGCAAAGATGTCTGACAAATTTCAAAGTCCAAATGAAAACGGCATAGACTCGGATAGGACACCACACAAAGTGCCAGCATGGGTCTATGCAGTATGTTAGATCAGAGCTTGTTTGCAGTGGGTCTACATTTGTAAGTACCTATTTTGCTGATTACCTTTTCACAATAGTTGGATTGGTGTAGGAAGGATAACTCATGATGCCTCCACTGCAAGCAATAGAAACGAAGAATTCTCAACACTTGCATGTGCTTTCTGATTTTTCATGTGGTACTTATCAAGCTCTGCAATTTTATTCCCGAATCTACACATTTTAACAATATAATTTTAACATGTAAAATCTTGCGGGATAATGAAAATACAATAAATACAATTACTTACTCTGGGAAGAGGAATAGAAACTACTGCTGGTGGTGGATGATTCTTGTCAAAATCCTTGATCTCTGTAAAATTTTAAATAACAATTGTACATAGTTTTTTTCCTCTAAATTTGAAAGTGCCATGAATTAAGAATAAAATATGTTGTTATAAGTACTGGAACAAGATTTCTTTTACAAAAACATCTTTTTTATACTTAACATTGGGTCTATGTGTGTCTTTGCTCTAATCCCATGTTTGGATTGTGGTCAGACATGCTGGGCATTGCCCCTGACCACAAAGTAAAATGGTTCAGCAAGTATGTCACACAAAGATTTACTACAATAAAAATTTATCCAAAGTATGAACACATTCCATTAAGAGTTTAGGAAACAATGAAATAACTTAACCCAAACCATTTATATAAAATATCTTTGATTGTGACCAATGACTCCAAGGTTTTTGGTGAGGATGAGAATTAGCTACTAAACTCCATCAAAGGAATAAGTATTGTACATGTATCATATCCTTTGTTCATAAATCTTGTTAAATATTGCATGCATTCCTCTCAAAATAAGTATATAATAAAGATATACATCATAAAACAAATTTATATTTGAAGATCACATGTACATGTATATGAATTGTGAAATAAACTAAAGGTAATATTTATCCTATTCATATATTTTAGAGTTATTTCAAATGTAACAAAGCTGATAAGAAATATTTTATGCACTTAATCACTTTTCTTTAGGAAATCTGCCATACATTGTTGACAGTTTTACACATTTGATTGGTCTGAACATGTATATGGGATTGCCATGTTGTAAAACCCTTAATCTTGTTTAAATGTTCTATAACTGTAGAATGTGAAATAACCTGAGGCAGTGTTTCATCAACAGATGACTCATTGTCACTATTACTATCTGCAGTTGGAGATGTGCCTGATTTACCTCTCAAAAGAATATCCTTCTCTGTCTGGCCCTGAAAGTTTCTAGACAGTTGTCCGTATCTGCATAGTCTTCCAAAGACCTGCCATTAGGAGAGGTTCCATTGATCAATGCATGTCTTGCTTACTCTCTTGGCTTTTGGGCGTTATGGTTTGAACACTGACAGAAAAGCCATACTTGGCAAAACACCTTTAGATGGTGTATGCAGACAGAGCATCCATAAAATGGCATCCAGTACAGTTAGTCTTACATATTTCAGTTGCTGTAGTGCACTCATCCATTTTGGAAAGTACCACAGCAGCAGCTTTTGATAATTCCATTTTTTTCAGGCTGGATTATCCCTGCATCATAGGACTGTAGTTTTGATGTTGTATTTTGAGGCAGAAAGTATGGTTTTACATTGCGAAACTGAAGATATGGATGTGCACTGGAGTTGTCTATAATAATTAAAATGTTCAGATTTTTTCTTTTCATTTTGTTTTTGACAGTTTCAAGCCAGTTACATATGTCTGATGTCATCCAAGCCTTTCTGTTGGATTCATAGACGACAGCCAAATATCTTAAATTAAATGATTGAGAGTTTTTCCTTTGCTTATTCTACCTCCTTTACAAATATATTTCATATTTATAGGGATGTGTCAGGTAGTCCTCTGTAAGAGAGTCCCATTTCAACATTAAAAATGTCACAAACGTTATACCCTTCAGTGATGGATGGTAGCCTTTCTTTTTCCAGTCATTAACTGTCTGTAAATTCATATCAGCTGAGTCCCCACAAAGCCCACTAGCTGTGAGGTTGTTATCTATTTTTGAAGCTCTCCATTCTTGAGATGCAGCAAAGCCATTTTATAATTCAGTTCTTTGGAGACAATAATCAAATCATCTTTCCACTTACCAGTAAATATTTACTCCTGGAAACACAAAACCCATACTCACTTGTTTAGGTCCCCATACAATGACAGTCTTACTAGTTTAGGTCCCCATACACTGTTCATACAGTGACAGTTGTACTCATTTAGGTCCCCATACACTGTCCATACAATGACAGTCTTACTCGTTTAGGTCCCCATATACTGTCCATAAAGTGAATGTCTTTTTCGTTTAGGTCCCCATACACTGTTCATACAATGACAGTCTTATTCATTTAGGTCCCCATACACTGTTCATACAATGACAGTCTTATTCATTTAGGTCCCCATACACTGTTCATACAATGACAGTTGTACTCATTTAGGTCCCCATACACTGTCCACACAATGACAGTCTTACTCGTTTAGGTCCCCATATACTGTCCATAAAGTGAATGTCTTTTTCGTTTAGGTCCCATACACTGTTCATACAATGACAGTCTTACTTGTTTAGGTCCCCATACACTGTTCATACAATGACAGTCTTACTCGTTTAGGTCCCCATACACTGTTCATACAATGACAGTCTTATTCATTTAGGTCCCCATACACTGTTCATACAATGACAGTCTTACTCATTTAGGTCCTCATACACTGTTCATACAATGACAGTCTTACTTGTTTAGGTCCCCATACACTGTTCATACAATGACAGTCTTACTCATTTAGGTCCCCATACACTGTTCATACAATGACAGTCTTATTCATTTAGGTCCCCATACACTGTTCATACAATGACAGTCTTACTCATTTAGGTCCCCATACACTGTTCATACAATGACAGTCTTATTCATTTAGGTCCCCATACACTGTTCATACAATGACAGTTGTACTCATTTAGGTCCCCATACACTGTCCACACAATGACAGTCTTACTCGTTTAGGTCCCCATATACTGTCCATAAAGTGAATGTCTTTTTCGTTTAGGTCCCATACACTGTTCATACAATGACAGTCTTACTTGTTTAGGTCCCCATACACTGTTCATACAATGACAGTCTTACTCGTTTAGGTCCCCATACACTGTTCATACAATGACAGTCTTATTCATTTAGGTCCCCATACACTGTTCATACAATGACAGTCTTACTCATTTAGGTCCTCATACACTGTTCATACAATGACAGTCTTACTTGTTTAGGTCCCCATACACTATCCACACACTGCCTTAAATTACTTCCTCCATGATTGTGTACCTTTCTGCCATTCATTTCTAATAACACTTTTAAGTTGTTTTGCCAGTGTTTATATGGTCATTGTTACAAGGACTAAATTATGGTTAGTGGTGTTTATCTTATGATAAGGTTGTTTAACTGCACTGTTATCTAATGTGCACTTTGTTTGCATACCTCATGTATCCTAAACTGTCATGATTACAAAGGATCAAGCCAAGGTCAGTTGTGTTGATCTATTTTTTTCGATACTGTTGTCCATCAAAATGCATATTCTGCCAAAATATTGTGGTCACAGGTCACCACTCATGACAAAACATTTATGTAATAAAATTGATCCATTCATTATAGTTGTCATCATAAATTACAGGTGGTTGCTCATAACAGGTTTTAATGTTTATCGTTGAGCCTATGACATCATAGCTGATATATTACATCCATAATTACAGTGGTGTAGGACAATTGTACATTTTTTTTTTGCTACTAACAGAATACAAACACAAAACATAATAAAAAATTACATTCAACTCACTTCAACTATTCTAAATATCTAACTTTTGCAGAATAATGGTGAACTCCACAAATTCTACAATGATTTCAATCCAAGTTTTGTACTGTATCACTCATCCTTTTTACAAATTAAAAGCAGTCTTTTTCAATCAGACATGTTCTGAAGTTTAAAAAGACTCATCTGCTCAAAGAATTTCATTCACAAGTCAAACCATAAAAGCCTATTTTGCTTAATATCTGGTGCCTGTACAGATTGGTCCACAAAACTGTCAATCAAATGTAATGAATCTGAAGCAAAGATTCAGGTTAAAGAAACCAGTCTATATGTTCCACATAACTTTTATGCACAATTAAATGTCTCTACACAAAAAATTCCAATTTGATAGTTAAAATGGGATTGTTGGCAATTGAATTCATTATTCCACCAGTGAACCTCACCTCCACATTACATTTGCAACAAATAGCAAAGCTAACTTTTTGTTTGTTGAAGATTCTCTGCCACTAATTTTATTTCTATACTATTTATAGTGTTACGTATATGTAATTTAATTACTTGTGTGTTATTTTTATTTCATTACATTTTATTGTAATGATAACTATTCACTGGATTTTAGTTTTCCTTAAAATTCAGTTCAGCCCTGTTTTTACCTCATAAATAATGAGTATTGCTACATTGCATTTTTAGCTGACCTAGTTCCTGACCTTGATTTAGAACTGGTAAACAATTTTTTCAAAATTTTTTTTCCCAGAGTGAAAATCATTGGTTGTAATCAAGGTCATACTTGGCTCGGTGTCAGTTCTAGGTAAACAACTTTTTAAATTTTTTTTTTCAATCTTATAGATTCAGTCAGTAAAATCAAATTTGTCCATGACCTATAATGTTACCATGTCATTCAAACTAAGTAACCATGTGACCCCATCACGTGATCTAATTGTAAATCATACCTTTGGACCTCAATGGTATTTTGAATTGAAATTTTTATTTAAAATAATTTAAATTCCCAGGAAATGTCTACTGCTTATCAGAATTCTTGGATGAAGACATTTATTGGAAAATATTTGGAATTCTAAACCCAGAAGATTAATTTTATTGATTCAACAAGGAACTGTTGACATGACAACACTAAACAAGTTAAAGAAGATGTCATCACCTTTCATCTTGGAACTAAACTGGGATTCAAACTTTGATTCATTTAGAACATTTTAGTGATAGGACTTGTATATTTTTAAATTCTAGGATTAATTTTTGGATTAGATTCACAAACTGTAAGTCCTTTTTCATATCTTTACCTTCTTTTCTAGGGAAATAAATTAGTTGGTTTAATTTTAAAAAACTTGTTGGCTTAATTCTTTTCTTAGTTACTTCGGTATGAGCCAAGAAACAAAACAATAGAAATGACAAAAACTAGATTCACACTGTCGATGAACTTGAAGTACTGCATTTTTATAATTTAGAAAAACCACATACACCAGTTCAGAATAGTACCAACCGGGCATGGCTTTCTGACTCTCTCCTTTTAAATGGTCTTTACTGACTGGACTAGTTGTGTTCATCTTTGGCCCATTTCTACTTGTTCTCTCAACAGAGCTTCTGAAAAAAAAAGAATAAAATCTCACATTATCTAAGACTTGCAGAAATGAATTTAATCCATAATTTGCACAATTTTGCATACAGGAATGTTGCCATGTGTTGTATATACATACCACATACATAATATATAATGTGACATTTAAAGTGTTGGTATAAAGCAATTTGATGTATCAAATTGTGATCTGCCCAAGACACAATAATATACATAGGTGTGTGTGCCGTTGATTCTAGGCCTATATGTCAATTATGAATTTCCACTCATTAATGATTAGTGATGTATGAAAATAATGATAAAATGTATTAATAATCCCAGTTTTTTTAAAATGAATTTAACATGGTACACAATTTTATTGCAATCCTTTCTGCTTTCTGTCTCCCCTTCCCTCCTTGCATAAGGGACAAAATATGCAGAAATGTGGACTGAGAGAAAAATAATTAGGGCTGGATGGAACATTAAATCTGAACCAATTAACCTACAAGAATATGATTCATTTTTAAAACTGAACCCTATATATACCTTGGTTTCTGTCATAGAAATCTACATGTTGATGAGAATGACTGGGTAATTATGCAGGTGTCTGCTAATACGTAAACTCTGTAACATTTTTTTGGTGATGCATGCATAGTCTAAATGATACAGTGGTTGGTGCTTGTGCGCATGGCATACTCAATATTATGCTTATTCAGCTTTGTAATATGTAATGTTTAAAATGTGCTTGACATCACAAATGCAAGGGTTTACACATGTCATTTAAATCTTCAGGATTTTCGTGGAAATATCGATCAAGTGATGTTACTGCTAACCTCTCCAAATAATAATATCCATTTATTTGTATGCTCGGAAAAAATGTTAACAAATAATCAGGGTGAAAATTTCTTGTATATCAATGGATATTACAAACCCTATCAAAGGGATAGGAAAGCAGGTTGTTGTGGGCTCCTTGTGTATCTTAGAACTGGTATTATTGCTAAACAATGGGAAGACTAAAAATACAGGAAACAGAATCTGTTTGGTTACATATCACTTCAGAAAAAGCTAAGTCCTACTTAATAGGTTGTTGTGTACTGACTCCCATCATCACATGCTCATTGATGTGAATATTTTGAACTTCAAGTAGATAAAATTTCAAATGAAGAGAAATTTTTTTTACATTCTACCACAGGGCTCTATCCTCAGAACTCTGTTATTCCTTTTATTTTTCAATGACTTACCTCGTAAGATATGAACTTCAGTTTCTTCCACTTACCTCTATGTGGATGATACTACACTGTATGAGATGGTGAAAACCAAAACCGAACTTAAAAATAATTTACAAGATGCTCTCATCGGACCTAAGGCATGGTGCAAGGAAAATGGTATAATCACGATTACAGAAAAAACTACTAATTTACTAGTTACAACACAACAAAAGACAGCAAGGCTGGATAATGACAAACTCCAGGTTCTATTTTACAAAGTGAGCCTCACATGATAGAATTTTTAGTGTATTCATATATTACAATCTTACTTAGTCTATTCACATTAAACACATCAATTCTTATCTTTGGCTATTGAAAAAAATCAAAATATACATTCCTCTTCAGTATAGGGTCATCTTTTATAAAAGTTATATTCAGCCATATCTGGAATAATAATAATAATAATAATAATAATAATAATAATAATAATAATAATAATAATAATAATAATAATAATAATAATAATAATGTAATTTGGGGGTAATACCATTTAATTCTAGATCTGTTTCAATGTGTTGACAGTTTTCCAGGATGCAATGAATAATATAAAGATTTTAACAATACGTGAAATAATATTTCTTAGAAAGGCCAAATAGATGTATAAAGTATCCAGAAAAGCCATTCCTGTCTGTCTAAGCAATATTTGTCATCAAAGAGATGCTGATGGTACTCAAAATTTAAGGTCTGTTAAAAGTAAAATTTACATTATACCATGACCAAAGAAGGAAATGTTTTCAATATATGGTATGGAACAACATTTCCAGTGACATAAGGCAGGCCACCTACCGTTTCTTCTTTTCATAATCAATGTCTCAAATGGATGAAATCTTAAGACAATTTAACAGTACTAATAGTATAAACATCACCTGCTTTTCTTTTCTTTACATCATTTTCACTATTGATTTTTTCCATGCATGATGGTATTTTATATATGTTTACATTCACAAATGCCTGTCCATATGTTTCAGGCTTGATATTTTGATTTTAAAATCACAATTATTTAGTATCAGGCCTGAAATCTCACATTGTGTTGAATATAATGTATACAAGAACAAAATGCCTCAAAGTAGAAAATTCTGTAACTAATTGAGTTACATTCTCTAAATAAAGTCATTATTATTATTATTATTATTTATTTATTTATCTTTATAAAAACATGTTTTTCTTGTATCAAGCAACAAAAAAATGAGCCATAAATACCAACAAATTACAAAATCCTCTGAAAAGTTCCATTCTCGACAAAACTGATTATCATGTGATCTCAATTCAAAATGATACCAATCACTGGTGGTACCTCACTAATTCTACAAACCTCTGTTGACATTTCATCTTTCGACATCGATGCAGTATGACACTGAAGGACACCACTATAATCACAGTAAAGACACATGCTGACGCCACAGTAACAATACCACTGGTAGTCTCTATCCATGGAGGACTGGGACTGGTGTGTTCAACTTTTTCTAATGCTGACACAGATTTGATTTTATATGGCTCCCACTTTAAATCTACAATAATTAAAGATATAGATTAAAAATGACAACAATATCTGGATGAAAGTAAAAACAGTGAAAATCATGTAAAATTTACAACATTAAAATACTGATTAAATGATCTCTATTTAAGTTAACAATGCTTAGCTACATTATTATGACCTAAAGTTTTTCTAAATAGCAGGGTTAAACATACAACAGTAGTTACGGTTACCTAGAAGTTTGTACACACTTATGGATGCTATAATCAATTTGGCCACCTGAACAGCCTACTTCAAATGACATGATAATTATAGTTAAAGCTGTAAAGTCAGTCCACAGCCATACTAAGACCAAACTCCACTTTAAATCTACATCAAATTTCAACTAAAATGTACACAAATAATTCAGTCACATGATTTAAAAAGAATTTGGGGAATGCTGCATCTCATCATGGACACAAAATATTAAACTCAAATTTTTCTCAAAATTTTTCATATCCAATTGGCTAGTGTAAATTCACCTTTGTAATCAAGACAGCTCAGGTGAGCTGACCAGACAATTATCTCTTTCTTATTTGTGTGTCATTACACCTATGACTGTTGACCATGGTTTGTATTTTTCTCCATACTGTTCTATTTGTATATTTATTTAACATTGTTTGATCCTAGTTTTTGGAACTTTTGTGATTGAAGATAAAAATTATAAATGTTTCAAATACTTTAAAGTCTAGAATAAAGACAAATACTAACCTGCCAGTTCTGAATCAGTGAGGAGCTGGAGAATTTCTTTTGATGTCAAAAATTGTTTCTTCTGCACAGATCGCAGTCCAACAGCTGAAATACTGTTGTCTTCTACAGTATATACATATACTTTGCAGGATCTAAAACAAAGGAAATGAATTAAGTGTAAAATCAGGTACTAAAAGATGGGTATCAAAAATTACATGTTATTTAATTTTCAATGATCTAAAATAATACGGCCAATGAATTACCTCCAGTATCTATAATCTGTTGTAAGTTATAGCAACAAGGCCCAATCATTTAAGTCCAGTATCTATAATCTGTTGTAAGATATAGCAACAAGGCCCAATCAATTATGTCCGGTATCTATAATCTGTTGTAAGCTATAGCAACAAGGCCCAATCAATTAAGTCCAGAATCTATAATCTGTTGTAAACTATAGCAAAAAAGGCCCAATCAATTAAATCCAGTATCTATATTCTGTTGTAAGATATAGCAACAAGGCCCAATCAATTAAGTCCTGTATCTAATATCTGTTGTAAGCTAAAGCAACTAAGCCCAATGAATTAAATCCAATATCTATAATCTGATGTAAGTGGTTCCCATCATGAACAATGAGATTTCAATTACCTTCTACAAACATTTGTAAGTTAAGACTTTTACTCATGTGGACAGACATAATATGTGTGAGTGATCTATCAAGGCAAATGTCCTGGACCCATTCTAATCAATGTGGAAAGTGAATGCATGCAACTCAAACTATTGCACAAAGAAAACAAATCTAAATGAAAATCACTAGTGGGACCTGAAAGAATCCGAACATCTTGCAGTCTACTTCATGAAATGACTAATAAGGCATTAGTCATTTCCATTAATACAATTCTTGCAAAACCTTGTTAGTCACATCCCATTAATCCAACCCACTTACAGCCTACCTCATGCAAAGCCCTATTAGACATGTCCCATTAACCCAAACCTCATGGGAAACCCTGTTAGTCACATCCCATTAATCTTGCAGCCTACCTCATGCAAAGCCTTATTAGACATGTCCCATTAATCCAAACATAATGTGAAATCCTGTTAGTCACATCCCATTAATCTTGCAGCCTACCTCGTGCAAGGCACTTTTCTCCAATTGCCTGAGCACTTGAAATAGCTAACTTGTGTTGCTGTGCTGCAAAGCAGTAAATGAAACCAAGCCCAAATCAATGTGATCTCATATCATATTTCTTTTTCATACCAACATTAACAGTTTTCTTTCACTAACTTATCAAGAACTCATATTCTTGTATATTTCTTGTCCACATATACTCATTTGAATCGAACTGCAAACAACAAAGACCCTGAAATGACTTCAAATAGTGAAGATTGTAATAAAAAAAAATCAATTCATGCAAATGAAAAAAAAGTGTCTGCAAAAGACAATTGCAACTCACTCTGCAGACACTTCCTCTACACACCACCTCTTGGCCTGGGACTTGTAGTATTTTGAGTGCAGTACCATAGTAACTTTGTCAAGAAATGCCAACTCCAAGGGTGTGAATGTGGTTTTATTGATTCCCAAGGTGACTGAGACCACACTGGTGTAATAGTCATACGTATCCACTCGGACTATAGCGGGAATGGTTGCTTCAAGGGATGGAGTGCCACTGTCTCTCGCTCCAGCATAAAACACATACACTTCATTTGGATGTGGAGCTTCTATAAGAGTGATGTCCCCTGAAACAATGGCAGCCTTTACAATCAATCTATATCCTCATAAAATGTGTTGTTGTTGTAGGGTTTGATGCCATTTTTCAGCACAAGATAGGACATCTATGGCAGCCAGTATAAATGGTGGAGGAAAAACCTGGGGGAACCCCGGAAAGAACCACTGATCCATGAGAAGCTACTGGTAAGCTTTCTCACATACCCACCTTGGCCGAACCCAAGATTCGAACTCACATAAAATGTGTTACTAGTAAAAAAAAATGTCTATGATATAAAATGCAATCCAGAATGATATTATTAAAAGCATATTCTAAGCCCCTAGTGGCCAAGTGGTCATAAGTGCTCACTGTTACAGATTACTACTGTCTCACCTCTGTGTCTGTGGGTTCAAGTCTCAGGCTCGACCAATGTGGGTATGTGAGAAAGCTTGCTAGTAGTTCCTTGTGGGTTGGTTGTTCTTTCTGGGGTTTTTCCCAGGGTTTTCCTCCACCTTTTATACTGGCCACCATGTATATTATCTTGTGCTGAAAAATGGCAGTAAACCCTACAACAAAAACAATAAGCATATTCATTTGCAACAACACTTTTAGGGGTCAGGAAAAGTCTAGAATTAGAGGCACCGTGAGTCATAAATAACAGGGTAACTTGAGATGAGCCATCAAAATTTCTCCAATTTCCTTTTTTTAAATACTTTAGGCCATTATACATTAGCTATCTCACAAATCAAATCTTAAAACTGCTGTTTATTTACTAAATTTTAATTCTTAAATAAATCTGAACATTCATTGAGATTCTCAGTCAGTCATACAAGATGTTCCCAAAAATTACAATTATGAACATAAAGATATGTATAGACTAAAATTTTATATTCTTTTTAAAGAATGATTGATGTTAGCTAATTTTTTACCCAAAAAATTTAGAGACTTTAATTTTAAAAAAATACCTTTCGTAGAATCAATTTTGTAGTAGGTTGGATAATCATTCTTGGTAAAGTAGTACTTGATCTGACTATTAACTCCGATGTCAGCATCAGTGGCAGAAACTTTTGTAACAATCTTTTGACAGTAGTCATTGTATGGAATCTCTGAGTCATAAAATGTGGAGATGAAGACAGGCCTGTTGTCATTGCTGTCATTTATATAAATCAAAATGATAGCTGATGAAGACAGTGGAGGATATCCCCCGTCAGTAGCCTTCATAATGAAGGTTAAATTTGAAATGGGCTGGCCAGTAAGAATCTCTTTCACTGAGATAACTGAGGAGGAAGAATTTACATTCAGATACTGGTGGGACAAAATACCCACCATGTTAGAAGTATCTATTGACAGCATTATTTCAGCATTGGTCCCTTCATCTGCGTCAGATACGGATACTTTCAACAAACTTGTCCCAACTGGCAAATTAGGTGCAATGGCAACAGAATAAAGGCTTTGAGAAAATACCGGTGCAAAATCATTAGAATCTAAGATGGTCACTGTGACATTGACAAATCCAGATAGAGCTGGGATCCCAGCATCTGTGGCTTGAACAACAAATCTGTACAAGTTCCAAGTCTCACGGTCCACTTGTGTTGCTGTGGTGATAACTCCCGTCACAGAGTTTATTATAAAATGTGAGGAGTTCCCACTCACAGAATTTATGATAGAAAATGTAATTTCTGCATTCAACCCAACATCATTATCTGTTGCAGACAATGTTCCTATCAATGACCCAACAGTAATATTCTCGAATACAGTGAAATAGTACGACATTTGACTGAAGGTCGGGGTGTTGTCATTGACATCAAGTAAGGTAATTGATGCAGTGATAGTTGCACTATTTGGTATGTCTCCATGATCAGTCACATTTATTATCAATAGATAGCTCTCAGTCCTTTCTCTGTCCAGGACATTTTGGACCAGAACAAAACCAGAAGATTCTTCAATTTTAAAATCCGCATCTGTGTTGCCAGACACTATTGCAAATGACAGCTGGCCATTTTCTCCATAATCCTGATCACTTGCAGTAACGGAAAAAATCATGCTGTTAACCCAGATGTCCTCATAGACAGAGACATTGTTAATGCCACTGATGAGTGGGGAGTTGTCATTGACATCATCCAGGTAGACAGTTAATGTAGATGTCCCCGTTAACTTGGGTGAGCCCTCGTCTACAGCAAAAATTGTCAGGATATAGCTGAAATACAAATACAAAATTCTTATCATCTTCCCTAATCTGCATATATCTATTTACTACAATATATTAGACCTTTCATTTCTCACCTCAGCATTATGTGTGTGTGATTTGGTTTCTTTTTACGTAGCTTTAAAAACATTTCAGTCATATTGTTATGATGCCTGCAGTGTGCCATTTTATAGAGATGTCTAGCGTCATGCAGCAGACATGTTGCATGATGTCCTGACAGTCACATTTTCATGTCTAGCACTAACCTCTTAATGCAGAGTAAGGCAGCTGTTAATAACATTTTTATAAATCTTTTGTATGACTCATCGGGGGTTCAAACCCCAACCTCCAGCAATTGTGGTGGATGCTCTAACCACTAGGTCACCGGAGCAATCTACCCCGAGTCAGTATTAAAAGATACTGTAGTCATGTTAATAACAGATCTTAATCCGACAAATGATTTCTTCCATTTTTAATCTATAAAACATACACTAACAATCTTTATTATTAACTAGAAATGTGTCCAGAAATTGACAGGCATTCTTAACCTGGTTGAAATTAAACAGTTTATAACGAAGGTAATTTTACTGCAGTCATCTTGCCATTAAGAATCAAGCCAAAGAAGAAATGTGATGGAAACAAAATGCATCTTTAATTTCAACAGGGGTCACACCTCTGTAAACTAATTGATGGAAAAGGTGAAAATCAAACTTGACCTGGAAGATCATCTTTTCAATCCATAAAAAATAATAAAAAATAGAAATAAAATTTGTGATGGACACAATAGAATGGTAGCTTTCCATCATGTCTTGCTTCTTTTGGCCCTGCAGTCCATCCACAAGCGACAGTAATAACTGATATTCACTGGGCATTTAGCAATGAAAGATTTACAATGACACAGGTGGGAGTAAGAGCTGATGATCATAGGTTATGTGGTGCAATTCCTCTTGTTAGGCATGAAGACTACATTTAGGACCAGGATTATAAACCAAGTTCAGGACAGTTTTAACATCTTAGTAGGTGTGAAAATGGCATGGTGGTGGCATGAAAGTGGGGTGGGGGTGGCATGGAAGTGGGGGGGATAACAAAGTAAAGGTCATGCTCCTGATGTGATTGGGAAATGCATTGGATGAGTTGTCTGAATGTGGGCATATCCATGTATTAACACTGATTCTTTTTTGTACTGTTCCTATACTTTTACTGGAATGTATCCAAAACAAATGACTGCATTTTAATTGTGTGCATTTGCTGAAAACATCCATTTCTATCATATTCACACAGGAAATAAATTTTCCAAGAAAAGATATAAGATGTGTTCTCTTATTCACTCATGGTAAAAGAGAAAATATGATGCACGCAGAGATGGTTTTCAACTGGTATGCTTCTCAGCAACAAGTGTATCAATTTGAAACATTATTCAGAATCTATGAAATTTATTCCTCTGAAGTCAGAGAAATTATTCTGAATCATTTGAAGCTGGCTCTTGCAAGACCTGCATGTACACCGACCTTTTCGCATCAGTTAATCAGGAAAAGGATTAAGTAGAGTCATCATGCCTTCTCAAGGGAAAATTTAAATTACATTAGAAAATTATAATTTTTTTTGCTTGAGCTTAAATAAGGGCTGTTAAACATATATGGTACCCAGGGAAGGCTGTTTTGAAAAATATATGTCAGGGTACTTTGATTTCACAGAGTTATATTAAAATGATAAGAAAATTCTAAATTGCATCTATGGGTGAGTACCCCACTTAAAAAGTGCCATCCCTGGGTCTGATGTATGTTTTAACTGAACAGCCCTAATCATGTTGGGATACAATACTGATACCAAACAAATAGGGAAAATCCCTACACTGTACACAACATAAAAAAGTAAACAAAATGGTAATGGTGAAGCCACCTTTGCTGATTCTGCCTAATAAAACAAGAAAAGAAAACTCTAATTTCTGAATTAAAAATATATTTAATATTAATTTTCATTTTTGTTTTTATTGATAGGGTTGAGCTTATATTTATTTAAATTACTGTAATCTAATCAGGATCATAGAATATGGAAGAAGGTAAATACACCAAGATCCCTTACCTAGGAACTGCTTCTCTATCCAAAATTGCTGTTGTAGTGATTATACCAGTTGTAGAGTTCACAGCAAAGAATGAAGAAGCCATGGAGTAAGAAAAGACGTTGTTATTATCAAGACTTGAGTCAGCATCAGTTGCTGTCACTTGTGTAACGATTGTTCCTACTGGGCTTGCTTCTGAAATTGACACTGTCCTATCTTTAGTCTTAAATACTGGCGCATTGTCATTGACGTCTTTGATACAGATTTTTAGCTGACACCATGAATATAAAGAAATGGACCCATTATCCATAGCTTGGACAATCAGAGAATATGATTGTTTTGATTCGTAGTCAAAACCTTCAATATTCACAGTAACAATAGCTGTTGTGTCATTAATTGCAAAGATATTAACTCCATCTACAGACACAATAGAATATGTAATTTGGCCATTTTGGCCTGAATCTGCATCTGAAGCCGAGAGCCCAGTGTATACAGTGTGCCCCACTAACACATTTTCATCTGTGCAGACACTGTAAATACCGCTCGAAAAGGTAGGTGTCATGTCATTGACATCAGTGACATACAACATAAAATGTGTGTAGCTTGAAAATGTGTTGGTGACATTGTCTCCTTTATCTTGAACCATGATTGTCAGGTTATAGCTCTGAAGCCCACTGTCATAATCAAGGGGAGATAACAGTGTCAATTCTCCTGTATTCGCATCCATTAAAAATGTTAAGTTGTCATTTCCTGAAGTGATGTAATACAAAAGTTCTCCATACTGTCCAGTGTCCAAATCTGTTGCATATGCAGTATATAAAGACACTCCAACAGGAGTGTCTTCGCTTATCGTAACTGTCTGAGCACCCATAACAAAGAATGGAGCAAATTCATTCACTGGGATTACGTTAACTGTCACATATGTTGATGCAATATGAGAATTGTATCCTTGATCAGCTGCACGAATTTGGAGCCAATACTGAGAGGTCATCATGGAATCAATGTCCTTTTCAAGATAAATTGAGTCACCCATCATAGAAAATACTCCCTCTGAGTTGCCACCCACAATAGTGTACTGTAACCCGGCTGTCCCGGCTATTCCTTCGTCCTTGTCCGTAGCAGTAACTCTGATTACTTTTATGCCAATAGATGCACTCTCTAATATGGAAGTACTGTACGTTGCTGGTTTAAAGATTGGATAATTATCGTTAACATCCAAAATGGTAATTGTGGCTGACACTGTCACGCTATGCTGTGGGTAACTGGTATCATATACTACCACCTCTAAGGTGTAGTTATGTACCGATTCATAGTCAAGCATACTTCTGACTGCAATCTCTCCTGTAAATAAATCAATTTTAAAAGTGTTATTAATGTTTCCAGATGATACAGTATATATAAGCTGAGCATTTTCATCTTCATCTGCATCTGAAGCTGCAATAGTGAAGAGGATTGTGTTGATGGAGGTGTTTTCATAGATGGCGATGTCATATGTTCCTGTGATGACTGGGGCATTATCATTGACATCTTCAAGATTAACTGTAACTGTAGCTGTTGCTGAGAGCTTTGGGGATCCTTGATCAGTGGCAATGACATACAGGGTATGGCTAAAAGAGACAAAATTGAAGATTATTGTTTGGCTCAGGAACTGATACACAATAAAGAAATGAAAGTAGAGAATGACAGCAGTAGGTATGCATTTTGTTTAAAATAAGGAATAATAAAATATGTAATTTAGTAAGATTTTTGGATCGATTTATGGAAAGATGCTTACTGTATGTTAATACAGTAAGCATGCCTCCCACACCCCTTTCCAGGAAATCTTGGTACTTAGATTCTGATTCAAATCTGGTTTGTAATATGAATCAGCAATGAATTTTCAGATATTCTAACTAAAAAGTGAAATCAAGGTTTAAAAATCTGACTGTACTTTGTTTTCATGTTAAATTTTATTTAAAAAATGTACACAATACTGATCCTATGAAAAGTCCATGAAAGCTGTTCACAATATTGATTATGTAAAAAAAGTCTATGGGACCTGTACACAATATTATATAAAAAAAGTCCATGGGACCTGTATACAATATTATATAAAAAAAGTCTATGGGACCTGTATATAATACTGATTCTATGAAGAGCACATGGGTTCTGTATAAAATAATAATAAATAATATTGATATAAATATTAATATAAATATATAAAAATATAAATATATAATATAAAATAATAATAAATAATATTGATCATGCAAAACAGCCCATGGAACCTGTATACAGTACTGACCCAATGAAAAGCCCATGAGACTTGCCTTTTACATTTTTTCTAATAAGTGGCATGACTTATAAGAATGAGCTCTTTTTATCTGTTAAGATTAAAAAAAAAATAACTAAAATTTTTTGGGATGAGACTGTCATCATTATGTTAATAGCTTTAATAGCTGATAAATAATGTGTAAAAAATGTAGCAGCAATCATGTCAATAAAATAGCTGATACAGAACATGTCATAAATGCAACAGCAATCATTGGAACAGAATGTCTAAATGCAGCAGTAATCATGTTAACAAGAATAGCTGATACATAACATGTCAAAGATGCAGCAGCATTAATGTAAATGGCAGTAGTTGATAAATAAATCTAATATCTAATATACAGTTTTGTTCAAACACAAATTTACAAAACTGAAACCCATGTTAACGAAATCATACCTGGGTTCTGTCTCCCTATCTAGAGTAGTGACCGACTGTATTATTCCAGAGTTGGCATCTATGGTGAAATGTGATGAACTCAAGGAGTAAATGACAACATTATTATTGTTAATACTAGAATCCACATCTCGAGCACTGACAATTGTGACCTTTGTTCCTATTGGTGATGATTCTAACAAGCTTATGCTGAACTTGGTGGGATCGAAAACTGGTGCATTGTCATTTAAGTCATTGATCAGAATGTTCACTGTGCAATGGGTCAAATGTGATGGAAATCCACTATCTGAGGCCTCCACATAAAAAGTATATGATACTTTTGTTTCATAGTCAAAATTAGAAGAGGTTGTCATTAAAACTCCTGTTAAAGGGTTTATTGAGAAGAGGGCAGTACCATCACCAGACAAAATGGAGTATTTAATTTGAGAATTGATTCCTGAATCATTATCCATGGCAGAGATTGCTGTTGCTAAAATATATCCACTTCCAGCATCCTCACTGAGAGCTAAAGTGAAAGAAGTTGTTGCAACTCCATTACTGAAAAATATGGGTGCATTATCGTTGACATCGACAAGTATAATGAAAAACTTCATATGGTCATACAAGGTGTTATTTACATCATCTCCAACATCTTGGACCTGAATAGTTAAATTATATTCTCGTGGCTCTGTGTCATAGTCCAGTTTTGAGGAGAGCGATAGTATGCCAGAATATTCATCAAGGTTGAATAGCGAGTCTCCTATGCCATCAGTGATGTAAAATCGCACTTCCCCATATTGACCTGTATCATTGTCTTGTGCAGTGAATGTAAATAATGTTGTTCGGACAGAGGTATTTTCGTACACAGATATAGAATTCTTGCTAACTGTAAAGAGCGGACTGTACTCATTAACAGCAATAACATTTATCTTCAGATAAGTGTGAGAGCTTAAAGGATTGCTACCTTGATCTTTGGCTTCAATTTTTAGCGCAAACTGTGATGTTATCATGTAGTCAACATCTTTATGAAGGATAACATAATCATTAATCATGGAGAATACTCCATCCACATCACCGTCAATGATACTGTACTGAAGTCCCACTGTTCCTGCCAACCCTACATCAATATCTGTGGCTGTCACTTGATAAATGGTTGTTCCAATAGCAGTACTCTCTAAAAGGTCAATGCAGTAGGAACTGGGACTAAACACTGGAAAATTGTCATTGGAGTCAAGAACTGTAATTTTAACTGTAATCGTATCACTTCTCTGCGGATCTCCATTATCAAGGACGGTAACAGTTAGAAGGTATTGGTCAGTAGTCTCGTAGTCCAAGCTTTTCTGTACTCTGACCACTCCAGTGGTTGTATCAATTTGAAAATAGTTGTCATTTCCTGCTGTAATGCTGTAAGATAACTTGCTGTTTTCACCAGCATCAATATCGGTTGCTATGATAGTAAAGACTGCTGTATTGACTGTTGTATTTTCAGGGATTGAGTTATCATATGTTCCAGTGATGACAGGATTGTTGTCATTTACATCATTTAAAATGACCGTCACCGTTGCTGTACCAGTCTGGTGTGGGGAACCTTGGTCAACAGCAAGAACAGTCAAGATGTGGCTAAAAATAGATATAATTTTGTTTTTTTACATCAAAATATTATAAACTTTGTAGATCTGTATGACTGTGGTTACCTCTAAAGACTGAAAAAAGTACATTATCATGAACATCTGATAGCATATTTTGCAAGATTTATTTCTCTATAATATAGTATGTTTTCAAATTATTAGTAGTTTTAAAAATTGTTTCCTCTCTGTATTTGACAAAGATTTACACCCATTTAAAACTTGCATCTTACAGCACATAATATGGGTTATTTTCAAAATCAAGATGAAAAAAATGCTTTACTTGTCATTGGTGGCAGGGACCCAAGCTTCCGGGTCACATGTACATGAAATTATGAGGGGATGCATCATAAAACCATATAATGCATCCTCATCACATGCCTCATTTTCCCCATGATGATCCCCCTTTTCATAATCTAGTCAGCCAATCTGCAAAATTGCTAAAGGCACCACTTAAATAGATGGGAATGAAGCCAGACTAATCAACAGCTGATCCTTATCTTTGCACTGATCTGGTGAAAAGGACTACCCCTCTGACAGCTAATCTAACATACAGACTGCCTCATGTGAAGGTCATTCTGACACATGGACTGCCAGTCTGAAGGCTACTCTGACATGTGGACTGTGAGTCTGAAGGCTATTCTGACATGTGGACTGCCAGTCTGAAGGCTACTCTGACATGTGGACTGCCAGTCTGAAGGCTACTCTGACATGTGGACTGCCAGTTTGAAGGCTATTCTGACATGTGAACTGCCAGTTTGAAGGCTATTCTGACGTGAACTGCCAGTTTGAAGGCTATTCTGACATGTGGACTGCCAGTCTAAAGGATATTCTGACACATGGACTGCCAGTTTGAAGGCTATTTTGACATGTGAACTGCCAGTTTGAAGGCTATTCTGACATGTGGACTGCCAATCTAAAGGATATTCTGACATATGGACTGCCAGTCTGAAGGCTATTCTGACATATGGACTGCCAGTCTGAAGGATATTCTGACATGTGAACTGCCAGTCTGAAGGCTATTCTGACACATGGACTGCCAGTTTGAAGGCTATTCTGACATGTGGACTGCCAATCTAAAGGATATTCTGACATATGGACTGCCAGTCTGAAGGCTATTCTGACATATGGACTGCCAGTCTGAAGGCTATTCTGACACATGGACTGCCAGTTTGAAGGCTATTCTGACATGTGAACTGCCAGTTTGAAGGCTATTCTGACATGAGGACTGCCAATCTGAAGGCTATTCTGACATATGGACTGCCAGTCTGAAGGCTATTCTGACATGTGAACTGCCAGTCTGAAGGCTATTCTGACACATGGACTGCCAGTTTGAAGGCTATTCTGACATGTAAACTGCCAGTCTGAAGGCTATTCTGACATGTGAACTACCAGTCTGAAGGCTATTCTGACATGTGGACTGCCAGTCTAAAGGATATTCTGACGTGGACTGCCAGTCTGAAGGATATTCTGACATATAGACTGCCAATCTGAATGATATTCTGATGTACTTCAAAGAAACCATGTCTGACTGATTTGTGTGTAAGAACAGTCAAATAAACGATGCCCTATTCTGTTATAATGGTATTTAAATTAAATCAGTGATGATGTGAATATAAATAATGAAAGTAATCCAAGCTTTCTCAGAATATGAATTGGACCAAATCATAGACATGCAATAATAATAATCATTGCCATTTATGTGTCATTTCTCTAAGGCACACTACAGTATTGGAACTTATTTTGAAGTGCAGAAAAATATGCCAACTCATAAAAATACAGCACTGTTTACTCATGTTAGTTTGTTGGTGCATGTGTGTGATTTGGATTTTTTTAAATGTAGTTGTAACAATTTTTCCGTCATATTGCTATGATATCTGCTTTGTGGCAGTTAATAGTGATGTCTAGCACTGGGGCATCATGCCGCAGACATGTAGCATGATGTCCCACCCAATCACATTATCCTGACACCAGGCCGACCAGTCCTAACACTAACCTCTTAATGCTGAGTGTGTAGTGAGGTAGATGTTTGCACCATTTTTATAAGTCTTTGGCATGACGTCACTGGGGTTTGAACCTGTGACCTCCTGCAGCCTAGGCGTACACTCTAGCCACTAGGCCATTGGGGCAGTCAGTTTCTTTGTTGGAAAGGAGATGTTATTTGACTTGCAGGGAATACTACAAATCATTCCAAATGATCGTTTTTTAACTCATTAATAATTAATGATTTTATTGTCGTGATTTTTTTGGTTTTAGTGTTGATGAAGAGGTAAAATGTTTTAAAAATAAATTTACACGTATAATGTCAGAACATAACAGTCTATTTATTGAAAAATATTGAGTGTTTAGTGTGATATAAATAGCTAAGAATTCAATCCTGATAATAAAATAATGAGCATTAGCTTTTTTCATTTTCCTTTATATCATCTCGAAAGTGAAGGACTTGTCATCCCAAAATCGTGTAGAGAGCCCTTAATGGGAAACTTAGGTCTGTTGAAAACAAGATAATTAGGATACAGCTGCAAACATGTAATACTTACATCGACAAGAAAACTTTGTGTACACTTCTGGTCATTTATTCAGGTTCACTTTTAAAAAAATTTCATTTATTCAGGCTCACTCTAAACGATCTGGTCATTTATTCAAGCCCACTCTAAACAAACTTGTCTTTTAATCCAGCCCACTCTAAAAGAAATTGTTAATTATTTAAGCCCACTTTAAAAGATCTGTTCATTTAATCTAGCCCACTCTCAAAGAACCTGTTGTTTTTTGGTTGCTTACTCTGAATTATTTGATAGTATGGGTCCTAAGTTTCAGTGTTTTATTTGTTACAATTTGACAGATATGCTACAGATGGAAAAATGGGTCCTTTTGTCTTTACAGACAAATCATTGCTCATTAAATCCATGATTCAAATTAATTCCCCACAAAAATACCGAATATATCTGTTTACAAGTCAGATCTAACTGCACAGACCAAGATGCCATCACATTGATGCCCAGTTTATTAGGACTAATCAGTAGAACAAACAACACAGACCTTGCTCTGCCAATGCATTATCCAACAGTAGATCAGGATCTATGTTGTTTGTAGTTGGACCCAACTTGCAAGTGAGTATATATGACAAGTGAATTCACAATTTTTTAAATTAAATTTCTGAAAATATGAGCTCACAAAGAGAGAGCACTTGTACATTGACAGAATTACCTTGGTATAGTATCCCGGTCCAAGACGTCCGCAGTCCGAATGACACCAGAGTTTGAATCTATAGAGAAATACAATGAAGTCACCGAGTACAAAATCTTATTATTGTTATTTGCACTCGAGTCCGCATCAGTGGCATTCACTGTAGCTATGACAATGCCAATAGCAACTGGTTCATTAATGGTAACACTAAAATCTGCTTTCTGAAATAATGGCTTGTTATCATTAATGTCGTTGATCACAACACTGACAAGGCACTCTGAGGAAAGGGAAGGTGTGCCACCATCTTTAGCAAGAATCAGAAAAGAATATAAGGATTTTGCTTCATAATCAAATCCAGAGAAATTCGTTGATAGCCAACCAGTGGAGAAATTCACCAAGAAGTGTGACCCATCACCAGACCCAATACTATAAAATATACGTGCATTAATACCAGAATCAGCATCTGTTGCTGTTACACCAGTAGAGAAAGTATAACCAATAACAGCATTTTCATTCAAATACAGTGTGTAGTTACTTGTTGGTGATCCATTACTGTCTACAAATATTGGGGAATTATCATTGACATCTGTTAGATTAATGCAAAGCCAAGTAAAGTCATGAAATGTGTTACTAGAATTGTCACCTGAATCCCGTACCTCTACAGTTAGGTTATAACTGCTTGGCCAAGTATCAAAGTCAAGAGCTGACCAAATAATCAATTCACCTGTATTTTCATCCAGGTAGAAGGTAGAATTATAATTTCCCTCTGCAAGATAAAATCTAAACTCTCCATAATGACCAGTGTCTGAATCTGATGCACTGAATTTATACAAGGATGTTCCTATTGGTTCAGATTCAATCACAGATAAAAACTGTTCAATGATTAGGAAAACAGGACTATATTCATTTACAGCAACAACTGTTATTGTCACACAAGTAAATGAACTAAAGGCAGGACTTCCTTGATCAGTGGCCTCAATTTTAAGGTGATACTGAGAGTTTGTTTGATAATCAACAAGACCATCCAGTATAACTTGATCCCCAATTATACGGAATTTTCCATCCACGTTTCCACTAGAGACACGGTATTGAAGTCCTGCTGATCCAGATAAACCTTCATCGGCATCAGTTGCAGTGACTCGTATTAGTGTGGTACCTGGGGTAGAGCTCTCTAGAAGTGAAGTACTGTAAGTACTTAAACTGAATACTGGAGAGTTATCATTAACGTCAGTGATGGTGATGGTAATATTTGTCAAAGAGGATTTCTGATCTACCGATCCAGCCACCATATCGCTGGCCATCACAAGTAAATTGTACAAAGCTACCGTCTCTCGGTCAAGTGGTGCAGAAACAATGATCAATCCGTTAGATGAATCGATGAAGAAATGGTCTCCACTGTTCCCAGACACAATGGAGTAGGTAACAAAGTTGTGATCAAGTCCTTTGTCGGCATCTCTGGCTATTACTTGTAGAATGACAATACCCTGACCTGTATCCTCAGTTACACTGACAGAATTTGTACCATTGTTAAAGACTGGTGGAAATTCATTGATGGGATTCACAAAGATTCTTACCAAAACTGTCGTTTGCAAAGCTGGGTTCCCTTGATCAGAAACAATAATATGTAAATTATGCTCAGTCATATTTTCATAGTCAAGGTTTTCTATAAGAGTTACCTCCCCTGTGACATTATTAATGAAAAATTTGCTTCCAAAAATGGATAAAGGTGTGTAAAGCAAAGTTGGAGTTGAAATGTCGCTGTCGTAGCATGAGAGCTGGACTATTGTTGTGGGCACTATTACATTTTCATCCAGGGTCAACAAGTACAGATTTTCCGTACATACGGGTTTATTGTCGTTGTAATCAGACACAGTTACAATCAATGAACAAGCTGCCGTCAAACTGTCAAATCCCTTTCCATCAGCAACTTCAATTGTTAAATTATATTCAGAAACAGTTTCCCGATCAAGTAAACTTTGAAGTTCAATTTTTCCAGAGGTTTTGAAAATTACGAATTTTCCGTCCTCATTTCCTGCTGAAATGGAGTAGTAAAAGTTGTTAGATGTTATATCGTTATCTGTTGCACTCAGAGAGAGAACAACTGTGGATAAAGGCACATTTTCCATTAGTGTTGCTGCAAAACTTCCTGCTGGTAAAATCACTGGTGGATTATCATTGATATCATCAACTGAGATGGTTAGAATATTAGTGTTGGAAAAATTACCATCAGTTACAAAAATCTTGATGCTATAAATATTCTTAACCTCTGCATCTAATGAAGCCGATGTGGTAATAGCTCCTGTATTTGAGTCAATGGAGAATTTACCATTGGTACTGCCTGACGTGATGGAATAGGTCAAATTATTTCCATCTGCATCAGTGCACCGCAAAGTTAAAACTTGAGATCCAACTGTTGCATTTTCAGCAATATGGAAGGATCGGTAAAAAGTCGGACAGAGTGGGGCATTATCATTGATATTAGCAATGTAAACATAAACTTGTATTGAATCATTTTGGAAAAAAGAGTCTTTGTTGAAAACGATGACATCTAGAGTTATGTTAGTGGCAATCTCTGCATCAAGTGATCTTTTGATTGATATTATGCCAGTCTTTTCATCCACTGTGAACCAGTCCAGTTGATTTCCTTGTATAATGGAAAAGAAGTAGACACCTGAAAAAATGAAAATAAATATCTTGAAGTTAAAGAATTAAAATCAAAAGATAAAAGCGAAAGCTATTGTTTAAACAAAATCCTTTGTAAGTAATTATTATTGATAAATTCTTTCTCATGTAGAATAATTATTGATGAATAATTTTTGTATGTAAATGTAGAGTAATTATTGACTGATTCATTGTTTATATGTAACTGTAGAGTAATTATTGACTGATTCATTGTTTATATGTAACTGTAGAGTAATTATTGACTGATTCATTCATTGGTATATTATGCAGAGTAATTATTGCTTAATTTCTTTTTCGATATATTGTGTGGAGTAATTAGGAGTCAGTCATTGAAATATTAAGTAATTACTGCTTTATTAATTTTTTATGTAAATTACTGCTCCAATTATGCATCGATAATTTTGTAACTATTGACCAATTCATTATTTGTTATATTATGCAGAGTAATTATTGACCAATTAATTTTCTTATAATTTTAGATTAATTATTGACTGATCTATCTGTTCATACATTTTGTGGAGTAATTACTGCTCCGTTCTTTGATTTAGTAGGAATAAAAATTACAAATGATTCATTCTTTGATACATTATGAATAGTAATTATTGACCCATTCATTCCATGATATATGAGTAATTACTATTTGATTAATTATTTGATATACATGTTATGAAGAGTAATTACTATTTGATTAATTTTTATGTTTGATTAATTCTTTGATATATTATGAAGAATAATTACAAGATTCATTCTTTGATATATTATGTAGAGTAATTACCATTTGATTAATTCTTTGATATATTATGTAGAGTAATTACTTTTTTATTCATTCTTTGGTATATTACATTGAAAAAGCCATCATACAGGATTCATTAAGATTTTTTAATAAATCTCAGGAACTTCAACATTAAAGCTTTAGTTGCAATTTCTGAATCTAAATTTATGTTCCATCAACAGTTCTGGGTTTAACAAACTGTACAGAACATTTAGACTGGGTTTAACAAACTGTGTTTAATTCCTTTAGTCCGTGACAACAAACTGTGTACAAATTTCCTTTATATTGGGATCAACAAACTGTATACAATTACCTTAGGCTCATTTTCTTCCATGATATACACATGAACGTAGGTGTTTTAAGATTGGATATATATATATATATATATATATATATATATATATATATATATATATATATATAAATGCAATAAACTGACGACGAACAGTACGAAACTAGTAACTAACTAGCCTAAGCGCTTTCGACTCTTAATGAGTCTTTTTCAAAGGCAAATACAAAACATAGTTACGACAAACAATGTAACTATGTTTTGTATTTGCCTTTGAAAAAGACTCATTAAGAGTCGAAAGTGCTTAGGCTAGTTAGTTACTAGTTTCGTACTGTTCGTCGTCAGTTTATTGCATCTATTTTAATTAATCCCTGACACACGTGATCCCTTGGTGGATCCAGTACGCTTGAGAGGGTTGTTATTCGCCATATGATTTGTATTTGTATTTGTATTCTTTATATATATATATATATATATATATATTTCCAAAAAATACATTTTCAAATGAAAGCAAGGGTGAAAATGAAAAATGAAAGGTCTAGCAATAAATCTGGAAGTAAAAAATGCTTCTTTTATAATATTTATCCAATCATAATATATTCACCATCTCAGAAATCTATTCCTCCAATCTAATAAGGACATGTTTCATATCGTTTGGCTTGTGTAAGCAACCAAAATGATAAAAGGTCATCTGCTTGTCTAAGAATAAGTCAGACATGATTGGTCTCTCCTTGGAAAAAGGAACTGATTTCAATTCTGATCAAAGCTGAAGTGGTTCCTCTTGTAATGCAGACACCTTCTGCATTAAAAAAGTGTCCTGATAACAGGAGGAGCATTTCTAATGGGGGATCACACTGTCCTAAGTAAAAACTGCATATAAAGTATAAATGGTGGGAACAATTTTTTAAAAATATTTATTTTTATTTGCATATTACAGGTGTGTCACTGAATCATTGTGATACAACTTGTAATAATGTTAGTGAATCAATGTTATACAGTTTATAATAATATTGAATAAATGTGATACAACTTGTAATAATGTTATTGAATCAATGTTATGCAGTTTATAATAATATCATTGAATAAATGTGATACAACTTGTAATAATGTTAATGAATCAACCTGTAATAATATTACTGAATCAATGTTATACAACTTGTAATAATGTTCCTGAATCAATGTTATACAACTTTTAATAATTTTATTATAATTGAGGCTTATGTAAATCTTTCTGATATCAAATTTCTCAGCAATGATCAAAGGACTTTCCCTATTTACATCATACCAAATTTCTCAGTAATGTTCAAAGGACTTACCCTATTTACATCATATCAAATTTCACAGCAATGATCAGTCAGATTAATGTCATTTTTCTTTTTAAACTGAGAACATCTAAGATGAAATTATGCAATATTTGTAAGAACTTATTTCCGCACTGTCAGTGTTTACGTTGAGCTTGTCACTTGGTCAACTGCTCTTTTTTTAAATACCTTTTGCAATAGAGAACAGAGAAGCCACTAAGGTTAACATGTCATTTTCACTTGATGGAAATTGAACATCATGCTGACTTGAGCTGAACAATACTGTTTCTCTGAGCTTAGCTTTTGTCATCTTATTATTTAGTGTCTGGTACTAAAAGCCTGTACTTATCAAAGCGACCAGTATTAATACTGGCCGCCATGAACAGCCTATCATGTGCTGAAAAATGGCGTTAAGCCCAACAACAACAACATCAAAGTGACAAATCTGAAAAAAAAAAGAAACACACAGCAGTTAAGAATAATTGGATTACTTACGTATCCATACATATTAAAGTCAGGTGCTTTACTGGTATGTTGACAAAAATGTTAATGGTTTATATTTATAAATCAACAACTCTTCATGGTATTTCCATCTAAACAAAAATCCCAATTATATGACAGCTCATGAGTTGTAAAATTGACAGCTTTTGCAAAAAGATGTTGGTCACTGGTTGCACTGGAGGAGTGGCTGTCCTTGATGTGTTCTTTTGAACATGAACTCCTCAGTGCCAAGGGATTCTAACAGTGTCAGATGGGTGATTGTGGCTTATTGGACACAATGACGGGGAATGTTGCTAGGACTTGGGTGGGTGGACTTATATTATGACTAGGTAAGTATTACTGAAGAAAACATATTTTACTTAAAAACAGTTGGATTTTTAGGCAAGTGGAGTGAGATGTATCCCTTTATGATGAGTTGCCTTGTCTCTTGTCTCCTAATGAACATGAAGCAGTTTAAGTTTTATGTGAGATAAGGACTAGGGATCTCATATGGATGAAGCTGTGAGAAAATTTTGGCTCAAATACATCAAGCAAAAGATAACTCATGTTGTCATGAAGATACTGAAAACCTTGGACCTGTTGTTTTGTTGATATTGGTCCTACCAGGTCAAACAGCCCATTGTGACAAGCTCTCAAAGCCATAAGGAAAGCTGAATCATAACCGGATATCCTCTCTACTTAAGTAATGAGTTGCCACTGGGTTTGCCTCCATGATGACCTGTTTTCAGACCTCAATTACAGCTATGGGATAAAGGATATAATCTGTGAATTTGTGGTGGTCTTCAAGTGGTATGGACATGAACAGAAATGATTCTCTTTCCATGAGCTAAAAATTATAGGATGTCAAACTGAACATTGACCTGCATCACTGAATACATGAACCTTACACAAGACTGAGTGTTGACCTGCATCACTGAATACATGATACTTATACAAGACTGTGTTGACCTGCATCACTGTATACATGAACCTTACACAAGACTGAGTGTTGACCTGCATCACTGAATACATGATACTTATACAAGACTGTGTTGACCTGCATCACTGAATACATGAACCTTACACAAGACTGAGTGTTGACCTGCATCACTGAATACATGATACTTACACAAGTCTGTGTTGACCTGCATCACTGAATACATGATACTTACACAAGACTGTGTTGACCTGCATCATTGAATACATGAACATTACACAAGACTGAGTGTTAACCTGCATCACTGAATACATGATACTTACACAAGACTGAGTGTTGACCTGCATCATTGAATACATGAACCTTATCATTCTATACTGGTAAAAATCAGAAAAGTGTAACCATTAAATGCATGCCAAGACAATACAGAAAACTTACCTGTATGAATCTGGATGCAGTAGAAATTATACATCATCTCTATCATTCATCATGTTAACACAGTTGCAGCAATGTGAGTTACATCACAGCGACCTATTCAGGTATGTAACCAAGGTGACTAAATGTGTGAAGATGGCAAAATGATATTACTGAACAGGGCCATGTCATTGTATCACTCACTTACCTGCAGGGCTTGTGTCATTGTCTGTATCTCTCACTTACCTGCAGGGCCTGTGTCATTGTCTGTATCTCTCACTTACCTGCAGGGCCTGTGTCATTGTCTGTATCTCTCACTTACCTGCAGGGCCTGTGTCATTGTCTGTATCTCTCACATACCTGCAGGGCCTGTGTCATTGTCTGCATCTCTCACTTACCTGCAGGGCCTGTGTCATTGTCTGTATCTCTCACATACCTGCAAGGCCTGTGTCATTGTCTGTATCTCTCACATACCTGCAAGGCCTGTGTCATTGTCTGTAGCGTTCACTTGGATTAAAAATGTTCCAATTGTTTCATCTTCAGCGACATAAATATGCTGATCACCATGTGAAAATACAGGACGGAAATCATTGATATCTAGAATGACAGAAAACAGAAGTAATACTATTTTTCCCTCATGTTTAAACATGGCAGAAAAGGGAGATAACAAATTCCACACAAAAAGTGTCAATATACCCTCTCCATATGTTTATCTTATTTATTTAAAATGTTAATTTTGTATAAAAAAACCCAGGAAAGTCAAGATGGAAAGATGTGTGTGTGTGTGTTTTTATATTGCTTGGCCATGATGTAGGTAATATGTTTATGCATAAAATAAACAGAAACTTTGCTTGCTATCAAGTGAATAACATTTCATTTCTTGCATGAAAAACATGCCACTCATAAAATTACAGAATTTTTCACCCACTAGATGAAATACATCTGTTATTCACTCATAGGAAGCAAATGTTCTCAATTTCTCCACAGACACACACCTATATACCTACCTGTTATTATTACAGAGAGCGTTGTAGTGACAGATTTGGACGGAGTACCATAGTCAACGACTTTGATCATTAAGTTGTAGCTTGCTTGGCTCTCTCTGTCCAAAGCCCGATTTGTTACAATCTTCCCCAGCCATTGGTTAACTGAAAACTCTGAGTTGCTAATTCCACTCACAATAGAATAACCAATTAGATTATTAGGGCTATCATGGTCAGCATCACTACAGTTGAGTTGGATTACATGGGTTCCTATAGGCACTCCCTCACTGATATTTGCTACCCACATCCATGTTGAACAGGTTGGTGTGTTGTCATTCACATCTGTGACTAGGACTGGCAGAGTATATGCTGATGAAAACCTTCCTAATAATAATAATAATATCATCAAATGCTGTTAACAAGAGGCCCAAGCAGAACTGTTATATTCATGCGACTGACAAAAATTACTCATACTCATATGACTGACATATATAATACTCAAATACTCAGGTGACTGACATAATAAAATACTCTTATGACTGACACAAAATACACTTGTGTGACTGACATAAAATACTCATATACTCATATGACTGACAAAAAATACTAATATACTCTTGTGATTGACATAAAATATTCATATATATATACTTGTGACTGACATAAAATACTCATATACTCATGTGACTAACAAAATACTCATATGCTCTAGCAACTGACATCAAATGCTTGTATACTCATATGACTGACATAAAATACTCATATACTCATGTGACTGACATAAAATACTCATATATACTTGTGACTGACATAAAATACTCATATACTCATGTGACTAACAAAATACTCATATGCTCTAGTGACTGACAAATACACATATACTCATGTGACTGACATAATATAAAAGCAGTTGACTTGGAAATCTAGGTCAATATAGTGTTTTATGTCTAACTCCATTGATTGTATATAAGGAAAAACAACTGTTGTAATGTTTCTCTGCTTTTCTGTCTCTTCATCCATATATGACGATTGTACAGCAACATTATTCATTAATGCCAGATCTTTACCCCAATTATGCTTTCTGACTTTCAAATTTTAATCAATTGTTTTTAAGGTAAACTAAAGTGTATTTGCACACGGGCATCATAAATCTGAAACAGATTTAAGTTTAACGGTTTTAACAAATTGATAAAATTGTGCCAAGTGGATGTCATTATTAGTTATATAATGGTTTCTCTATTTATAGTAACAGCTGCCATATTTAATAACAAATCAGCATCATTTACAAAAATTTTGAAGAACTTCCATACAATGTTGTCTTTGTAAAAATGGGGTCTAATTCTGACGGGCAGTTTTGAAAAAAAAAGTTGTAGAAATTTACTCCTTGCTTTAGCAAAGATGGCAATGTATAAAGGTG
Source organism: Potamilus streckersoni (assembly GCA_016746295.1). NCBI lineage: Eukaryota > Metazoa > Mollusca > Bivalvia > Unionida > Unionidae > Potamilus > Potamilus streckersoni. Next base: position 1,447,323 of record JAEAOA010000587.1, read on the forward strand.
GGCAAGAATTATTTTTAAAAGTTAGAATAATTTTCTTGTCAAAATGCTTCATTTTAAATGTTGTCAAATTTTGTTAAAGGATTTTAAGTTAAAGTCATTTAATCGGGTTTTAATTCTATTTATAGTCTTGGTGACCACAATAGATGGAGAACAAGGATGGATTGATTAAATGATTGATGGATGGAAGGATGGATGGATGGATGGATAATGCTGGGCTAAAACAGGACCTTACCATAAGTTCACCTGCCAGTACTACCATGTGAACTGAAACTGTTACAAGATTCTCTGAAGTACAATTCAGCCACTATTCTTACCACCTCATATATTTAAAGCCAAAAGTTTTAACACTTATTACCAAAATATATATCCCATCTGCTGCATAATAATTGATTTACCTAACACAGCACAAGCATGATGATTGGGCTAACTTATATAATACAATTATGTCCCCAAAAATATGTATAAAATGAAAATGTTCAAACAATAAGCAAAACAGATGCAAAAACAGTCCTTAAACTCCAAATATAGATCAGGGTGCTCCAACTGCAGTCCTATGGGACACATGATTTAGTCCGCAGGAATCGTATGTGTGCCTGCGCTCATTGTACAATATTAATCAGCATGTATGGTTCATAACTTGAGACATGTTTGGTTCATCCTTATACAGATCTAATTTTTGAAAAGGAGAAGAAAAAAAAACGTTTCACAAAAATTTCTGTTATGACGACAAAATGTAATACCTGGATCAATCCCATTGTCTTTGGCAGTGATCTGAACAGTGTAATTGGTAATTGCTTCCATGTCCAAAGTGCCGACAAGTTTAACATCTCCTGACAATGCATCTACTGAAAAGACACCTGGAATGTCAACTTGAATGGAATGTATGATCTCGCCATCATAGCCTGCATCAGCATCCAAAGCCTTGATGCTAAAAATAGTACCTTTGATCGTATCTTCACGAATTATCACTGTCGTGAGAGTATGTATGAAAACCGGGGCAAATTCATTGTAGCTAATAACATTTATTGTTACATTCATAGCATCTTTAAGGCCTCCTGGGTCCTGGATTTCCAATGTCAGGGAATAGTTTTTAATTGTTTCATAGTCCAGATTTCTTGTATCCTGTACAACCAAGGTGCCATCTGCATTAACTGCAAAGACATTTCCCAAGTTGCCACTAGCAATGGAGTACGTGAAGCTTGCATCATCAGGGTCTGAAGCTGAAACAGCCAGCACTGTTGTTCCGGCAGCAGCATTTTCTGATACGCTTGCTTCAAGAGAGACAGAGGCAAAAACAGGAGCAGTGCTGTTTGTGATGGTTATAAAAATGGTAGTAGATGATGTTCGAGAGAGTGGCAATAAGCCTCTATCAGCAACGTACAAAGTTAGGTTATACGTAGATTGTGACTTTCTATCCAATGTATCAACCTGAATTTGAACTCTACCCGTTATCATGTCAATGCCAAATATTGGGTGTAAGGGATAAAAAAAATATAAAACAGAGTCCGCAGCATCCAGATCTGTAGCTGTTGCTACAAAAATTGTATATCCTATGGGGATGGTCTCAGGGATTTCCAAGTTATATGGAGTTGACTGAAAAATAGGTGAGTGTTTGTTGATGTCTACAATGTCAATAATGTACGTCACTGTAGTAGAACGTGGGCTTGACCCTCTATCCTCAACTTTAACTAGCATAAAAAGTAAGTTTGCAGATTCATAGTCGAAAAATGAGGTCAGAGTTAGTATCCCTGTATTGGACGCAATAGAAAACGGGACTGTCGATGACGAGTTATCATTGATGCTACTGATGGAATATACAAGTGCTGAATTGCTGCCACTATCTGCATCATGGCAGGAAAAACTAGGAAGGGTATGACCAATAGTTTCATTCTCATAGTAGGATAAAGTCTGCAAGACTGGAAAACATACCGGAGTGTTATCGTTGACATCTGCAATAGAAATGATAACTTGCACACATGCAGATATCCAGTTTGAACCTGAGTCTTTGGCGCATATATTCAATTCAAAGTATGAATCCCCACTCTCATAATCAAAGCGTCGATTTGTGAATATAATACCTGTATACCGTTCTATGTAAAACTCATTCTGGCTTTCATATATAGAGTAGGTCAAAGATCCATCATTTCCAGCATCAAAATCTGTGGCTATTACCTGAATCACACTTGTGTCAATCCATGCATTTTCATTAATAACAGCGGAGTATGAGTTTTGAGAAAATACTGGACTAAACTCATTTTCACCAATAATGGAAATCTGAACAACAGTTGTTGAAGTCAAGCTGCCCTCTCCACCAAGGCTGTCATATGCAATTACTGTCAGAGAGTAGAGGGTTTTGTATTCATAATCGATATAAACAGTAGAATTGATTTGTCCAGTGTTTTCATCAGCTGCAAAGAATCCCTCTTCATTTCCATCTGAAATTAGGAATGAAACATGTCATGCTATACCGTATATATGAAGTAAATTTGTTAGAACAGTCTTCTATTGTCAGCCTAACAGTGAGTGAGACTGCCTTATAATGAAGTACATGATGGATTTAATTTTTCTACTAAATGAAATAGGATCCATGACCATGCCTTTCTTATAACCATGTCTAAATGATGGGCCTTATGATGGATACCATGTCATAATGATCGGCCTTATATGGATACCATGTCATAATGATGGGCCTTATGATGGACACCATTTCATAATGATGGGCCTTATGATGGACACCATGTCATAATGATGGGCCTTACGATGGATACCATGTCATAATGATGGGCCTTACGATGGACACCATGTCATAATGATGGGCCTTACGATGGATACCATGTCATAATGATGGGCCTTATGATGGATACCATGTCATAATGATAGGCCTTATGATGGACACCATATCGTAATGATGGGCCTTACGATGGATACCATGTCATAATGATGGGCTTTATGATGGATACTATGTGATAATGATGGGCCTTATGATGGATACCATGTCATAATGATAGGCCTTATGATGGACACCATGTCATAATGATGGGCCTTACGATGGATACCATGTCATAATGATAGGCCTTATGATGGACACCATGTTATAATGATGGGCCTTACGATGGATACCACGTGATAATGATGGGCCTTATGATGGATACCATGTCATAAACCATGTGATAATGATGGGCCTTATGATGAATACCATGTCATAATGATGGGCCTTATGATGGATACCATGTCATAATGATGGGCCTTATGATGGATACCATGTCATAAAACATGTCATAATGATGGGCCTTATGATGGATACCATGTCATAATGATGGACCTTATGATGGATACCATGTCATAATGATGGGCCTTATGATTAATACCATGTTATAATGATGGGCCTTATGATGGATACCATGTTGTAACAATGGGATTTAGAGTTAGCTGCATTAATACTTAATATAAAGCATAAAACCATATAATCACTTGCAAAATCAAGTAGTTATTCACCTGAATATCTGACAACATCAGTCTACAACGAGAAAATCTTTGTTTATTCAGTGAAGATTTATTGCTCTCTATTGTTTCCTAGACATAAAAATGTCAAAATACTAGGTCTTATATGATCCATGTCAAAAATTAAAATCAGAATTCTGACTGAAACACAGAAAGTGGAATTCCTTAACCAGATCTTGATAGCCAGCCTATGTACCCTGTCAAGCAACCAGCTATGAAATTAAAGCTCTCGAACTATAATTATGTACACATTTTCAGGCTATGAAATTAAAGCTCCAAAACTATGATTATGTACACATTTTCAGGCTATGAAATTAAAGCTCCGGAACTATAATTATGTACACATTTTCAGGCTATGAAATTAAAGCTCAAGAACTATGATTATGTACACATTTTCAGAAAAGAGAAAACCATGCCACTTTAATGTCATATCATATTCTGCTAACAATAATCCATACAAAGCAAAATCAGATACTGTATACCAGATATGACTATAATGATGACAGAGACCATGACTCTACAAATTTCAGACAAAATCAATTCCAATTAAAAAAAAGTCAAACACATAAAGGAGGTGCTCACCAGTTATTATGTACTTTTGAGAGAGTGACATATATGGTGAAGTTGTTTGCATTTAAAACATGGACACTGGAGAGAATGTTAGCATTCCTCTACGCTACTATGATGTAATATGTGGCTGACATTCCTTTGGATATTGTGCTTTTGGAAATTGTAAATGATCTTAGCACACTGCTAACTAAAATGACTGCTCCCTTGTGCTCCAAGAATCTACCTGAATTGGTATAAAGTACTCTATCCTTAGAACCTGTTAAAAAAACAAAAATGAATTTTGCCAGTCTAGACAATACCAGCTTCTGAAAGTGCAATAAATGAATTACCAAATATATAAAATGTAAAAAAAAAGTTATCAGCTCTTTCTTCTACAAGCTATCTCTTAAATTCACAAAATGAAAATGACCAAGTGGAGCTAGCACTTTTCTGAAAGGTCTGGAGTAAGGCCAAGCTGTATCATACTCTATAAACCATATTACACCCATCAATCATACACCAAAATAAAGGGAATTAAAGGCTCTTTGAACAATCCTTAAAATATATAAGGTCCTTTTTAAACAGCCAGTATAACTTGTGAAGAAACGGGGGAAAATTCTTTTTTTTTTAAAACTCTAACCCTATGCAAAGTACGAACCTGTAGAGCGCCAACAAAAGCAGAGCAAGAATAAAATGGGCAATGACTCATGCACACTGTAGCCAAAACACCCACTATAGCCAAAAAAAAACCCACTGTTACCATGGATATGTTTCTGAACTAGAATTGTTTCCTAGTGAATACAATATCACCTGTTCTGTACAAATTCCTTTACTTTTGTAAATAAAGATTTATTTAGCAAGCATATTTAGCAAGAGTAAAACATTAGCAATATTTTCCAGAAAGTTATGTTGCAGATCAAGGAAATAATAATGGAAAAGGTATCAAATTTTTATACCATTTATTTTCATGATTTTCAAGACTTTAATGCTGTAGATGTCTAAAGACTTTAATTCAAGAATTTACCTGTAATGGCACACATCACTTGGCAATATACTGACAAATTGAATGTATTAATAAGAACACCAAAAGCATTAACATCCAAGAATTTACCTGCAATGGCATACAGCACTTGGCAATATACTGACAAATTGAATGTATTAATAAGAACACCAAATGCATTAACATCCAAGAATTTACCTGCAATGGCATACATCACTTGGCAATATACTGACAAATTGAATGTATTAATAAGAACACCAAAAGCATTAACATCCAAGAATTTACCTGCAATGGCATACATCACTTGGCAATATACTGACAAATTGAATGTATTAATAAGAACACCAAAAGCATTAACATCCAAGAATTTACCTGCAATGGCATACATCACTTGGCAATATACTGACAAATTGAATGTATTAATAAGAACACCAAATGCATTAACATCCAAGAATTTACCTGCAATGGCATACATCACTTGGCAATATACTGACAAATTGAATGTATTAATAAGAACACCAAATGCATTAACATCCAAGAATTTACCTGCAATGGCATACATCACTTGGCAATATACTGACAAATTGAATGTATTAATAAGAACACCAAATGCATTAACATCCAAGAATTTACCTGCAATGGCATACATCACTTGGCAATATACTGACAAATTGAATGTATTAATAAGAACACCAAATGCATTAACATCCAAGAATTTACCTGCAATGGCATACATCACTTGGCAATATACTGACAAATTGAATGTATTAATAAGAACACCAAATGCATTAACATCCAAGAATTTACCTGCAATGGCATACATCACTTGGCAATATACTGACAAATTGAATGTATTAATAAGAACACCAAATCCATTAACATCCAAGAATTTACCAGCAATGGCATACAGCACTTGGCAATATACTGACAAATTGAATGTATTAATAAGAACACCAAATGCATTAACATCAAGAATTTACCTGCAATGGCATACATCACTTGGCCATATACTGTCACCTTATTATCAAGATCTGATGCATTAACATCCAAAACCATCTGTGGTGGGTAGTTCTCAGTCACAGAAGCACTGAAAGGAAAAACAAAATGCAATGATCAATAGCATTGTAGCTGTTTTGTACATGTTTAGTAATTATTTTTATATTTATAAAATTAAGTTTAAAATATTTCAAAACAGATGGCCAAAATTAGCAGTATCTTACCTACATCTTCAACCATCTGCTTAGAATGCAAACAATTAAGCATTTACCAACTAACAGAATATATGAAAATTTAATACACTTGACACATTTAAAATAAATTCTATTGTCTGTATTAATAATGTATTATTATAAATTTTAAACCATTCCTTCATTGTAGGTATTTTCAAATAGCAACTTTCAATGGCAAGCATATATTAGGTTGATCTTTCATAGACAACTTCCCCCAGGAAGCAGAACACATATAATCTACACTTATATGGATAGATCAATGACAATGTATGAGAACTTAGTTGATCATCAGCAATGCACAAGTACTTTTTTTGATCAATGACAATGGATACGATTACTCATATGGATCACTGACAATGTATATGAGACCTTAGTTGATCATCAGCAATACACAGGTACTTCTTCTGATCGCTGACAATGCATATTATCACTTACATGGATCAATGACAATTACTAATCAGCACTTACAGGGATCACTGACAATGTATATGAGACCTTAGTTGATCATCAGCAATACACAGGTACTTCTTCTGATCACTGACAATGCATATTATCACTTACATGGATCAATGACAATTACTAATCAGCACTTACAGGGATCAATGACAATGAGACCTTAGTTGATCATCAGCAATACACAGGTACTTCTTCTGATCGCTGACAATGCATATGATCTCTTACATGGATCAATGACAATGTATACATGTACTTGTATGGATCACTGACAATAAACACTTATAATTACAAGATTATTGTTTGTGACTAACATTAAGAAAGGTGGTACAAATAGCAATATATTATGACCATTACTTTTGAAAAACTTACATAAATCCATTCTGGGTAAACTTTGGATAGTTGTCATTGACGTTGGTTACATTGACTGTCAAAGTTGTTGTTGCCAGGTACTTTCCATCTGTCACAGTAATAACAGCAAATACTTGTGTCGCTGTTTCATAATCAAAATGCTTTTGCAAATAAATGGTTCCGAGCACCGGGTTGATTTTGAAAGGACTGGTAGAGCTGTTGGCAATGCCGTACTCCAAAACACTCTCCAAGTCATTATCAGAGGCATGCACTGTTCTTATCACTGACCACAGACTGGTATTTTCTGGCAGGGTTTCAACCATATTAAAAGAATCTAAATGAAAAGAAAATAACAGCAAATAATAAAAACAAAAAACATCTTTTTCTGTCCATGTCATACAGATAATGAGCAATAACTCTATCTCCTCTTGCCACAGCAAGGTTTGTCTAGATTTTAGCTTTGCGATATACTAGTGAGGATACATGCATGGTGATTGGGAGGGGTTTTCAGTAATGTAATTGGTTAAATATTCTCAGAGAAAAATAATTTACTGAAATATTTGCTTTCTCTTTCAATTTTGTTACCCAATCACTTTACATTAGCAGAAAAGGTAAAAGGAGGAGGGAATGCTGATCATCTGAAATCTATCTTAGGTATCCTTCTAGGGAATGGATGCTGGATTCCCCAGGCAAATAAAAACCCATTCTCCTAATTTAAAAAGCTACACTTGAGTGTGACCCTTACATGCAGTGAAGATAAATTCTTACCAACAAAATTTAATTGGCAAATCTAGATAGGCTTTGTTGATTGTTTTAACTTGATCTGGTGGAGATCTCTGCTTCCACCACTGGAACTACCCAAGCCAAGGTTTACCTCAGCAAAACTAAATCTCTGAGTCTGTATGCACGATCGTCAACGGTTTCCATTATATCTAAGACGTAACATTCAAATGCAAGGCTTGAATCTCAAATACACTAATCATCTGGAGACAACTCTGGTCTTGTGACTACGCCAAGTTGAAAACCCATTTCAGCCAAGAGATAAGGGCTTAAGGGATGAAATCCTGCCTCCAGGTTTTCACCAGAAGAGGCATTTTTGCTTGCCATGACTTGTCTCTGCATTTTAATTAGTGCTTAAGAATGTGAACAGTATCTTGCACAGTTGCTGTTCCCGACCTGTCAATGAAAGAGTTTGACCAATTGCTATTCGTTGGTTAGCAACATACAGTAACCTATTTTGGCTACAAAGCCTGGCTGTGTCAAGAAGACTGCTGAACCAGTTGAAGATAGTTCTGCTAAGATCTACATAAATGATTAAAGCAGGTGGTTGTTTACCAGAAGTGACATTTAAGGCAGGTTTGACTGCATAGAATGATATTTTGGTCTCTAAAGACAGGTGGTCTCTAAAAATGTTTTATTTTCCTAAAATCAGACCTGAGCAAAATAGCCTGTAGTGGATTTTTTTTAAGATAGTGTGTGACAACTGAAAGGGTGAAACTGTACCTGGATCAAACATGGGCATGCAATCATTAACATCAGTAATTAACAGTAGACAGAAAGCTGTGAAATTCCTTTCCCCATCCGATACTTCAAATGTCAGGGTGTACTCGTTAGGTCCAGTCTCATAATCCAATGTGGAATTCACCACAATGTCTGTATCATTCACAAAGAAAATTGAGCTATACCCACTTCTGATGTTGTAATTTAGCGTTGTAAATTCATCGGCATCTGAACAATTTAAGGTTGTCACTGCTGTCTCTATTACAGTATCCTCTGGAACATATACCTTCAAAAACTTTCTTGTACAGACAGGTGAGTTGTCATTTACATCAAGCACTGTGACAGTTAAGGTGGTTGTAGCTGATTTTCCATGTATTTTCTCAACAGCCTGTATGACAAGCTCATATAATGCAACTGTCTCCCTATCTAACTTGTCCCAGTTTATCACAGCACCCGTTACTGAATCAATTTTAAACTTATTATCTCCACCTGACAGAACTGAGTACTGAATTTTTCCATCATATAAACCTGTGTCGTCCAGATCACTTGCATTTATGATGGCTACTAAAGTTCCAATTGATGCCGATTCTACAATTGATGCATTAAAACTGCCTGTGAAAGTAAGTTCTACATCACTGATGTCTATAACTATCACCACCACCGATATGTATGTACTTTTGTTTGGTTTTCCATTGTCCGAAACTACAATATCAATCTGGTATGTTGCCATTGTCTCATAATCTAATGGACCTGAAAAATAAAAAGTAGTAATTACAAATTTATCTAAGATGTGGTCAAATGTTCTTAGACTGTCAAGGATGAAGAAATAATTATAGATTACTGCATTTGTATGGGAAAATATGAACGAGTTTTTCGGATGGATATACTGCACGACCTTGGGAGTGCAGTATAGCCATCCAAAAAAACGAGTTCATATTTTCCCATTCAAATGCAGTAACCTTTTTATTATATTCTCATTTTTGTTTCATTACCAAAGATTTAATAAAATTCACAGCCAAATATATTTAATAATAAAATTTATTATTTTATTATTAAAATAAATAAGTTGACAATCATAGATTCTCCTTCAATACACATTAGTATTTATGCGCATATAGCTCCGCCCATTGACCTTTTGATTTCATAGCATACCGCGAGCCCACTCATTTAAAAAAAAAATCCCATTTTGGTCTATTTGAAATTGAAATTTATAGTCATATTATGAATGACTGCACCATTGAACAAAGTTCCCAACTGGTCAGGAATTGAGAGATTTTGTTTTTCTGTCAATACAGCCAAATTCTGATTATCACCTTCTGTGTGTTTTCCGCATGATGTATGTGTGACTTCAGAGACTGGCGATGACAACAATCTGCATAACTGTTTGTTCTTCCATGGATAGTTTGGAATGGTAAGGTGGAAAAATATGAAAGGTTTTAAACATAAATTCTTAAGATGATGCTGGTTTCAATATTGTTTATTTTTTGTGAACAACAGATTAATTTCTTGCGGAGTTCCGTACAGTCTACTATGGAATGCGATTTCGATTTCAACAATGTAGTCTGGATTATGTAGGCCTACATATTATAGTACACAGATGTGTAACAGTATTTGGAAATACCTAATGAAAGTTTTTAAACATAAATTCTTAAGAATATGCTGGTTTCAATATTGTTTTTTTTGTTAACAAAATATTCATTTCTTGCGGAGTTCCATACAGTCGACTATGGAATGTGATTTTGATTTCAAGAATGTTCCAGAATGATATTTTCAATGCAGCGCGTCTCACGTTTGTTTTCATACAGCCATCGCTGAACATTTCTGATATCACGTTCAGGCGCCAGCTTCGTTGAAAATTTCTTTTGTGATTCTATGAATTCATCCACATTCTCAACTTTGGCATCTCTACTTTCAAATGGTTCAAACAGTTGGTATACTTCATCCACCGACAAACACAATAAATCTAAAGTACTGGCGTTTGCATCCATTGCTTGTTTACTATAGAAAGTAGTTCTTTATTCACATGCATCAGTCACGTGGTGGTGCAATATGAAGGTGTTCAATATAGCTGGATATTGAACAATTCTGACAATGTAAAATTAACGAAGAAAAAAATGAGCATATAATAACAAATCATACAGTATAAGCCATGTGGATTGAAAGTTCCTCTGAATCGGTAATTTGCAATAAATTATACACTGTTCTAAAAAAGGACAAATATTTTTCCTTTTTGTTTTATAAAAGAAAAAATAAAATTTAATAGAGATAAAGTCTGAAATATTTTCAAATTAATTTACCAACCCTGTAGCTGTAGTGTTGTGGTTCCACTGCTGTCATTTAGTATAAAGACACTGTCAACAGGAAATTGTGATGACAGGTTATAGATCAAACTTGTATTTCCATCCAGATCAGAGCAGTTGAAGTCATCTATCAGCACTGAACCTACCACTGAAAAATAGTATACAAACATTTACATTTTTCTTGCAGAACAATCACACATCAGGCCCATTGCTGTCAGACTTTCTATACAATTGTATTTTGGTCCCCAAAAGATAGTCCTTTTTTTTGTAGTCAACCTTCCCATGCAGTCATATTTCGGTCCCCAAAAAGGCAGTCCCTTAAAAGTCAGACTTCTTTTGCAGTCATTCATTCATATATATATATATATATATATATATATATATATATATATATATATATATATATATATATATATATATATAGATAGATAGATAGATATATCCTTTTTAAAAAAATTGCTTTGAATATGATTTTGAGACTAAATTAATTGAAGCCTCCCAATTTCATCTATCAGCTGTCAGTATATTCTTTATTCAGAATTGGTGTATTTCTGTGGACCAGTAGCCAAATGAATAGTACCAAGAATGGTCCATATCGCTGATAGCTCACAAACAGACTGCACATTAATTGTACCATGAATATATACCATGAATGGTCCATATGGTTGATAGCTCACAAACAGACTGCACATTAATTGTACCATGAATATATAACATGAATGGTCCATATGGTTGATAGCTCACACAAAAACTGCACATTAATTATACCATGAATATACACCATGAATGGTCCATATGGTTGATAGCTCACAGACTGCACATTAATTGTACCATGAATATATAACATGAATGGTCTATATGGTTGATAGCTCACAAACAGACTGCACATTAATTGTACCATGACTAGACACCATGAATGGTCCATATGGTTGATAGCTCACAGACTGCACATTAGTTGTACCATGAATGTACACCATGAATGGTCCATATGGTTGATAGCTCATACACATACTGCACATTAATTATACAATGAATATATACCATGAATGGTCCATATGGTTGATAGCTCACACACATACTGCATTTTAATTATACAATGAATATATACCATGAATGGTCCATATGGTTGATAGCTCACACAAAAACTGCACATTAATTGTACCATGAATATACAACATAAATTGTCTATATGGTTGATAGCTCACAAACTGCACATTATTTGTACCATAACTATATACTATGAATGGTCCATATGGTTGAAAGTACACAGACTGCACATTAATTGTACCATGAATATACACCATGAATGGTCCATAAGGATGAAAGCTCACAAACAGACTGCACATTAATTGTACCATGAATATATAACATGAATGGTCCATATGGTTGATAGCCCACAAACAGACTGCACATTAATTGTACCATGAATATACACCATGAATGGTCCATATGGTTGATAGCTCACAAACAGACTGCACATTAATTGCACCATGAATATACACCAGGAATGGTCCATATGGTTGATAGCTCACAAACAGACTGCACATTAATTGTACCATGAATATACACCATGAATGGTCCATATGGTTGATAGTTCACACACAGACTGCACATTAATTGTACCATGAATATATAACATGAATGGTCCATATGGTTGATAGCTCAAACAGACTGCACATTAATTGTACCATGAATATACACCATGAATGGTCCATATGGTTGATAGCTCACACACAGACTGCACATTAATTGTACCATGAATATATAACATGAATGGTCCATATGGTTGATAGCTCACAAACAGACTGCACATTAATTGTACCATGAATATACACCATGAATGGTCCATATGGTTGATAGCTCACAAACAGACTGCACATTAATTGTACCATAACTATATACTATGAATGGTCCATATGGTTGAAAGTACACAGACTGCACATTATTTCTACCATGAATATACACCATGAATTGTCCATATGGTTGATAGCTCACAAACAGACTGCACATTAATTGTACCATGAATATATAACATGAGTGGTCCATATGGTTGATAGCTCACAGACTGCACATTAATTATACCATGAATATACACCAGAAATGGTCCATATGGTTGATAGCTCACAAACAGACTGCACATTAATTGTACCATGAATATATAACATGAATGGTCCATATGGTTGATAGCTCACACAAAAACTGCACATTAATTGTACCATGAATATACAACATGAATTGTCTATATGGTTGATAGCTCACAAACTGCACATTAATTGTACCATAACTATATACTATGAATGGTCCATATGGTTGAAAGTACACAGACTGCACATTAATTGTACCATGAATATACACCATGAATGGTCCATATGGATGATAGCTCACAAACAGACTGCACATTAATTGTACCATGAATATACACCATGAATGGTCCATATGGTTGATAGTTCACACACAGACTGCACATTAATTGTACCATGAATATATACCATGAATGGTCCATATGGTTGATAGCTCACAAACAGACTGCACATTAATTGTACCATGAATATACACCATGAATGGTCCATATGGTTGATAGCTCACACACAGACTTCACATTAATTGTACCATGAATATACACCATGAATGGTCCATATGGTTGATAGCTCATAAACAGACTGCACATTAATTGTACCATGAATATACACCATGAATGGTCCATATGGTTGATAGCTCACAAACAGACTGCACATTAATTGTACCATAACTATATACTATGAATGGTCCATATGGTTGAAAGTACACAGACTGCACATTATTTCTACCATGAATATACACCATGAATGGTCCATATGGTTGATAGTTCACACACAGACTGCACATTAATTGTACCATGAATATATACCATGAATGGTCCATATGGTTGATAGCTCACAAACAGACTGCACATTAATTGTACCATGAATATACACCATGAATGGTCCATATGGTTGATAGCTCACACACAGACTTCACATTAATTGTACCATGAATATACACCATGAATGGTCCATATGGTTGATAGCTCATAAACAGACTGCACATTAATTGTGCCATGAATATACACCATGAATGGTCCATATGGTTGATAGCTCACAAACAGACTGCACATTAATTGTACCATAACTATATACTATGAATGGTCCATATGGTTTAAAGTACACAGACTGCACATTACTTCTACCATGAATATACACCATGAATGGTCCATATGGTTGATAGCGAACAAACAGACTGCACATTAATTGTACCATGAATATATAACATGAATGGTCCATATGGTTGATAGCTCACAGACTGCACATTAATTGTACCATGAATATACACCATGAATGGTCCATATGGTTGATAGCTCACAAACAGACTGCACATTAATTGTACCAATAATATACACCATGAATGGTCCATATGGTTGATAGCTCACAAACAGACTGCACATTAATTGTACCATGAATATATAACATGAATAGTCTATATGGTTGATAGCTCACGGACTGCACATTAATTGTACCATGAACATATACCATGAATGGTCCATATGGTTGATAGCTCACAAACAGACTGCACATTAATTGTACTATGAATATACACCATGAATGGTCCATATGGTTGATAGTTCACACACAGACTGCACATTAATTGTACCATGAATATATAATCATGAATGGTTATTATTTTTTGGAAACGAAACAAAATAATTTTAGATTACAAATGATAATATTAAAGTATGCATGAATGTTGCTAGTTCACAAAATTTCTTGCCATTTAATATTTTCCATAATTATACTGATGCCATTCATAGTAAATTTACATAATTTATTTGTACCTTTATGCATATTACATAATTTCTCTTGCCTTATGTAAATTTTACATGATTCTCTGCCATTATGCATATTTTACATATTATCTTTGGACCATAGTTAAATTGTACAAATTATCTGCCCTTTATGCTATTTGCATAATTTGTCCGCCCTCATGTCATATTGTGGTGTGAGTTACAAAAACTGCATGTCTTAATAGTATAATTCGTCATTATATTTATTCATTGTAAAAATAATTATACTAAATATTGATTTACCAGAAAATCAAGTAATGGACAAGTTAATGGTTGATAGCTATCAGTTCTGCAATTAATTGTACATTTGAAGTATTCATCATAAAAATCCATAGATTCTGTGTCCTCAAACAGAATAAAATGCAGGAATTGATTGCCATGATGGAATATACTTGTATTGACACAGACTACAGTAACTGTACCTGTATACCCTGCAAGTCAATAATATAATATAATATAAATAATAATGAATTAATAATTAATAATATAATACATAATGAATAATTAATATTCACACAAATAAATTAATGTATACATATAATAAATTATACACCATCGAAATCAATCTCCGTTGTCTACATAGATCATAATAGGGTCATTAATGGTGACCTTGAATTACATGAAAATGCACTTTCAAATCTAAGTTAATCACTTCAACACATTCGTGCTCTTCATCAGTTTCCATCAAATGCGAAGTATCAACTTCATTGAATGTGTCAATTAGCGATGATGGTAGACACCAGTGTCCACATTTGTATTATGCACAAAATATACAAATCTACCATCTAGCTGAATGCCATCCAACATAGAAGATGCTTTCGATGTGAAATTAGATGACATGTAATGAACGCAGTGAATGATATAAAACTGAAGCCAATCGTGATACATACACAACATTCTCACATCCTTTATCTCAGACAATGAATATCAGCAACACAACATAATTCAGCATCAGTAAAACTGGTTGTACTCTTACATACTCTCATCATTGCACCAACATATATACTATGAATGGTCCATATGGTTGAAAGTACACAGACTGCACATTAATTGTACCATGAATATACACCATGAATGGTCCATATGGTCGATAGCTCACAAACAGACTGCACATTAATTGTACCATGAATACATAACATGAATGGTCCAAATGGTTGATAGCTCACAAACAGACTGCACATTAATTATACCATGAATATACACCATGAATGGTCCATATGGTTGATAGCTCACAGACTGCACATTAATTGTACCATGAATATATAACATGAATGGTCTATATGGTTGATAGCTCAAAAACAGACTGCACATTAATTGTACCATGACTAGACACCATGAATGGTCCATATGGTTGATAGCGCACAGACTGCACATTAGTTGTACTATGAATGTACATCATGAATGGTCCATATGGTTGATAGCTCACACACATACTGCACATTATACAATGAATATATACCATGAATGGTCCATATGGTTGATAGCTCACACACATACTGCATTTTAATTATACAATGAATATATACCATGAATGGTCCATATGGTTGATAGCTCACACAAAAACTGCACATTAATTGTACCATGAATATACAACATAAATTGTCTATATGGTTGATAGCTCACAAACTGCACATTATTTGTACCATAACTATATACTATGAATGGTCCATATGGTTGAAAGTACACAGACTGCACATTAATTGTACCATGAATATACACCATGAATGGTCCATAAGGATGAAAGCTCACAGACTGCACATTAATTGTACCATGAATATATAACATGAATGGTCCATATGGTTGATAGCTCACAAACAGACTGCACATTAATTGTACCATGAATATACACCATGAATGGTCCATATGGTTGATAGCACACAAACAGACTGCACATTAATTGCACCATGAATATACACCTTGAATGGTCCATATGGTTGATAGCTCACAAACAGACTGCACATTAATTGTACTATGAATATACACCATGAATGGTCCATATAGTTGATAGTTCACACACAGACTGCACATTAATTGTACCATGAATATATAACATGAATGGTCCATATGGTTGATAGCTCACAGACTGCACATTAATTGTACCATGAATATACACCATGAATGGTCCATATGGTTGATAGCTCACACACAGACTGCACATTAATTGTACCATGAATATATAACATGAATGGTCCATATGGTTGATAGCTCACAAACAGACTGCACATTAATTGTACCATGAATATACACCATGAATGGTCCATATGGTTGATAGCTCACAAACAGACTGCACATTAATTGTACCATAACTATATACTATGAATGGTCCATATGGTTGAAAGTACACAGACTGCACATTATTTCTACCATGAATATACACCATGAATGGTCCATATGGTTGATAGCTCACAAACAGACTGCACATTAATTGTACCATGAATATATAAAATGAATGGTCCATATGGTTGATAGCTCACAGACTGCACATTAATTATACCATGAATATACACCAGAAATGGTCCATATGGTTGATAGCTCACAAACAGACTGCACATTAATTGTACCAGGAATATATACCATGAATAGTCCATATGGTTGATAGCTCACACAAAAACTGCACATTAATTGTACCATGAATATACATCATGAATTGTCTTTATGTTTGATAGCTCACAAACTGCACATTAATTGTACCATAACTATATACTATGAATGGTCCA
This sequence comes from Potamilus streckersoni, assembly GCA_016746295.1. NCBI lineage: Eukaryota > Metazoa > Mollusca > Bivalvia > Unionida > Unionidae > Potamilus > Potamilus streckersoni. Next base: position 1,464,779 of record JAEAOA010000587.1, read on the forward strand.
TATGGTTGAAAGTACACAGACTGCACATTAATTGTACCATGAATATACACCATGAATGGTCCATATGGTTGATAGCTCACAAACAGACTGCACATTAATTGTACCATGAATATACACCATGAATGGTCCATATGGTTGATAGTTCACACACAGACTGCACATTAATTGTACCATTAATATATAACATGAATGGTCCATATGGTTGATAGCTCACAAACAGACTGCACATTAATTGTACCATGAATATACACCATGAATGGTCCATATGGTTGATAGCTCACACACAGACTGCACATTAATTGTACCATGAATATACACCATGAATGGTCCATATGGTTGATAGCTCACAAACAGACTGCACAATAATTGTACCATGAATATACACCATGAATGGTCCATATGGTTGATAGCTCACAAACAGACTGCACATTAATTGTACCATAACTATATACTATGAATGGTCCATATGGTTGAAAGTACACAGACTGCACATTATTTCTACCATGAATATACACCATGAATGGTCCATATGGTTGATAGCTCACAAACAGACTGCACATTAATTGTACCATGAATATATAACATGAATGGTCCATATGGTTGATAGCTCACAGACTGCACATTAATTGTACCATGAATATACACCATGAATGGTCCATATGGTTGATAGCTCACAAACAGACTGCACATTAACTGTACCAATAATATACACCATGAATGGTCCATATGGTTGATAGCTCACAAACAGACTGCACATTAATTGTACCATGAATATATAACATGAATTGTCTATATGGTTGATAGCTCACGGACTGCACATTAATTGTACCATGAACATATACCATGAATGGTCCATATGGTTGATAGCTCACAAACAGACTGCACATTAATTGTACCATGAATATACACCATGAATGGTGCATATAGTTGATAGCTCACAAACAGACTGCACATTAATTGCACCATGAATATACACCATGAATGGTCCATATGGTTGATAGCTCACAAACAGACTGCACATTAATTGTAACATGAATATACACCATGAATGGTCCATATGGTTGATAGTTCACACACAGACTGCACATTAATTGTACCATGAATATATAACATGAATGGTCCATATGGTTGATAGCTCACAAACAGACTGCACATTAATTGTACCATGAATATACACCATGAATGGTCCATATGGTTGATAGCTCACACACAGACTGCACATTAATTGTACTATGAATATATAACATGAATGGTCCATATGGTTGATAGCTCACAAACAGACTGCACATTAATTGTACCATGAATATACACCATGAATGGTCCATATGGTTGATAGCTCACACACAGACTGCACATTAATTGTACCATGAATATATAACATGAATGGTCCATATGGTTGATAGCTCACAGACTGCACATTAATTATACCATGAATATACACCAGAAATGGCCCATATGGTTGATAGCTCACAAACAGACTGCACATTAATTGTACCATAACTATATACTATGAATGGTCCATATGGTTGAAAGTACACAGACTTCACATTATTTCTACCATGAATATACACCATGAATGGTCCATATGGTTGATAGCTCACAAACAGACTGCACATTAATTGTACCATGAATATATACCATGAATGGTCCATATGGTTGATAGCTCACAGACTGCACATTAATTATACCATGAATATATAACATGAATGGTCCATATGGTTGATAGCTCACAGACTGCACATTAATTGTACCATGAATATACACCATGAATGGTCCATATGGTTGATAGCTCACAAACAGACTGCACATTAATTGTACCATGAATATATCACATGAATGGTCTATATGGTTGATAGCTCACGGACTGCACATTAATTGTACCATGAATATATACCATGAATCGTCCGTATGGTTGATAGCTCACAAACAGACTGCACATTAATTGTACCATGAATATATAACATGAATGGTCTATATGGTTGATAGCTCACAGACTGCACATTAATTGTACCAATAATATACACCATGAATGGTCCATATGGTTGATAGCTCACAGACTGCACATTAATTGTACCATGAATATATAATATGAATGGTCTATATGGTTGATAGCTCACAAACTGCACATTAATTGTACCATAACTATATAATATGAATGGTCCATATGGTTGAAAGTACACAGATTGCACATTAATTGTACCATGAACATACACCATGAATGGTCCATATGGTTGATAGCTCACAAACAGACTGCACATTAATTGTACCATGAATATATAACATGAATGGTCCATATGGTTGATAGCTCACACAAAAACTGCACATTAATTGTACCATGAATATACAACATGAATTGTCTATATGGCTGATAGCTCACAAAATGCACATTAATTGTACCATAACTATATACTATGAATGGTCCATATGGTTGAAAGTACACAGACTGCACATTAATTGTACCATGAATATACACCATGAATGGTCCATATGGTTGAAAGTACACAGACTGCACATTATTTCTACCATGAATATACACCATAAATGGTCCATATGGTTGATAGCTCACAAACAGACTGCACATTAATTGTACCATGAATATATAACATGAATGGTCCATATGGTTGATAGCTCACAGACTGCACATTAATTGTACCATGAATATACACCATGAATGGTCCATATGTTTGATAGCTCACAAACAGACTGCACATTAATTGTACCAATAATATACACCATGAATGGTCAATATGGTTGATAGCTCACAAACAGACTGCACATTAATTGTACCATGAATATATAACATGAATGGTCTATATGGTTGATAGCTCACGGACTGCACATTAATTGTACCATGAATATATACCATGAATGGTCCATATGGTTGATAGCTCACAAACAGACTGCACATTAATTGTACCATGAATATATAACATGAATGGTCTATATGGTTGATAGCTCACAGACTGCACATTAATTGTACCAATAATATACACCATGAATGGTCCATATGGTTGATAGCTCACAGACTGCACATTAATTGTACCATAGATATACACCATGAATGGTCCATATGGTTGATAGCTCACAAACAGACTGCACATTAATTGTACCATGAATATACAACATGAATGGTCCATATGGTTGATAGCTCACAAGCAGACTGCACATTAATTGTACCATGAATATACACCATGAATGGTCCATATGGTTGATAGCTCACAGACAGACTGCACATGAATTGTACTATGAATATATACCATGAATGGTCCATATGGTTGATAGCTCACACAAAAACTGGAAATTAATTGTACCATGAATATATACCATGAATGGTCTATATGGTTGATAGCTCACAGACTGCACATTAGTTGTACCATGAATATATAATGCTGCTATGGTTTTATTTTCACTTTTTTGGAAACGAAACAAAAATAAATTTTTATGGATTTACAAATGCATAATTTAAGTATGCTAGAATGTTGCTAGTTTCACATAAATTTTCTTGCCATTTATGCATATTTTCCATAATTTCTCTTGCCCTTCATGTAAATTTTACATAATTTATCTTGCCCTTTATGCATATTTTACATAATTTCTCTTGCCCTTCATGTAAATTTTACATGATTTCTCTTGCCATTTATGCATATTTTACATAATTTCTCTTGCCCTTCATTTAAATTTTACATAATTTATCTTGCCCTTTATGCATATTTTTGCATAATTTGTCCTGCCCTTCATTCATACTTTTGTGAGTGTGAGTTACAAAAACTGCATGTCTTTAATAGTATAATTTCGTCCATTATATTTATTCATCTTGTAAAAAAAATTAAAATAAATATTTGATTTTACAGAAAATGCTAAGTTAATGGACAAGTTAATGTGTATATGCTATCAGTTCTGATAATTTGTCATTTGAGTGTTTCATCTATAAAAAATCCAAGACTTACCTGTGTCCTCAGTAACAGATAAAACATGCAGGATTGGATTGCAAGATGGAAAATACTTGTTAATTTGGAACACAGACACAGTCACTGTACCTGTTCCCTGTCAATAATAATAATAATAATAATAATAATAATAATAATAATAATAATAATAATAATAATAATAATAATAATAATAATAATAATAATAATAAATATGATGTATAACAATAATAATAATATTATAACACAATCTGATTAAAATCAGATCTCCGTTGTCCTACAATAAGATCTAATAATAAGGGTCATGTTATGGTGACCTTTGAATTAGCCAATGAAAATGCATCTTTCAAAAATCTTAAAGTTAATCAAATCATTCCATACACATTCGTGCTCTTCATCCAGTTTTCCATCTCCAAATGCGAAGATATCAGACTTCATCTAATTGGTAGATAAATTTAGCGATGATGGTAGATCATCCAGTGTCTCACCATTTGTATGCTGATGACACCAAAATATACAAATCTAGCCATCTAGCTGAAGCTGCCATCCAAGACATAGAGAGATGCATTTCTGATGTGAAATTATGGATGACATGTAACAAGCTGCAGGTGAATGATGATAAAACTGAAGCCATCCTGATTACAACACAACGACTTTCTCATTCACATCCTTTATCTCAGACAATAAATATCAGCAACACCAACATTAAATTCAAGCAGTCAGTAAGAAACCTGGGTGTTACTCTTGACAGTACTCTCTCATTGCATCAACATGTCATGAACATATGCAAGGCCGCATATCTTGAGCTGAGACGCATCAGCTCCATTCGCAAGTATCTTTAAGTTGATGCCACTAAAACACTTGTGTGTTCCATAGTATTTTCAAGACTGGACTATTGAAACTCAATTCTGTCTGGTTCATCTCAATATCTACTTCAAAAACTTCAAAACACAGCTGCTCAGACCATCCTTAGAGTACCACAATTAGAGCATGCCTCTCCCCTGCACTGTACCCTGCACCGGCTATCCATTCAAACCAGAATTAAACAAAAAATGTGTTCTCTGTGCTACATTTCACTGATGGGCTCTAGTCCAACATACCTATCTGAACTCACCTATGTGTATACACCTGCAAGATACTTACACTCCTCTTCTGACACTCGAATTCTCAATATTCCCACTATGAAGTTGAAATCATTTTGGACAACCTTCTTTTGCATACCAGGGCCCAGCAATGTGGAACAAATTGCACACTGCACTCAGACACAAAGACACAGTGATCTCATTCAAGAGCGCTCTTAAAACTCACCTATTTCAACTGCAAGAACAGACTTAAAGACCTAACTATATATCCTTACCTTAAATATTTACAGCATATTTTCTGTTTCTCATTTATTGGTGTTTGTTTTTATTTTTGTAATCATATCATTACAAATGTTTTTTAAGTGTTGTCAAACGTAAAGCGCTTAGAGCTTCTAAAGATTAGGTGCTGTACAAAGTCATTATTATTATTATTATTATTATTATTAATGCAAATACTTAGGCCCAAATGCAGAATGCCATAAATCTAGCCAAATTCTGCCATTTTCTTTCTTTTGTTTTTGCTTTTTTAGAAACTTGAAGTTTAAAGTTGACTAGGATTTCTTCTTTATAATTTATTTATTTTCTGTTGAGTCATTATTTTAAAGTGGCTTAAAATAATTTCCTGGACTCTTAAAGATTCTGATGCATGAATGATGCCTGTTAAATTTCATCAAAATCTGTTAGAAGAAAAGACACAATAGATGATGCACAATGGATGCAGGACTACATAATAAGCCGACCTTGTGCTAACAAAACTTAATTATTTAAACCTGCACTGACCTTTAATCCTCCACCGTCTGTTGCAACTATCAGAAGTAGAAAGGGTCCAATGTCATCATCTTGTAATTCTCGTGCTAGGCGCAAAATGCCTGTCAGTTCATCAATGGCAAAAAAGTCAGTTTCATTGGTTGTTACTGGAGAAACGATTGAACACATAATTGAAATTAAGTATTTACTTCATGATAATAAAATAAATTAAAAACAATAAAATCTTATAATTATAAGGCAAGAACCTGCAATTACAAGGGTATTTATGCTTCAATGAAGATAACACAAAAATTACACAATATATAATTGTAAACATGAAATGCCCCCAAACATGCGCTTTTTAAAAAGGCAAGTCTAATGAAATTAACATATAGTTTATCATTATGGTAAATATTCAGGGTTATTCTTTTTACTTAAGAAAGATCTTAGGTATTACTAATATAATTCCTGCTATTTTAGTGTATCAGTATTATTGATGGGTGTAATATGAGTTATTGAGTATACGACTTGGCCTTACTTCTGATGTACACCTTTCAAAAAACTACTAGTTCCATTTGATCATTTTAACGTCCATGAATTCAAAGGTAAATGGTAAAGAGCTGACGACTTTTTAAGTAACTTTTTAATAACTTTTATACATTTTGAAAGTCATTCATCGCACTTTCTGAAATTTGTATTGCCTATTCTAGCAATATTTATTTTCCCTTTATTAAGAACTACTAAAGCTTGTGTAATTTGGACTAATTCAGGTAAGTATGTGAGCAAACGAGAGCTGTCCTTAGATCATTAACAATTTCCAAAGAAAACAATATGTGAAGAAATTTCTACCATAGTACATGAAAGAATAATAGAAGCATGACAACATTATCTGTAATGTGCATGTTGCAAACGCAAACAACTTCACCTTATACCTGTCACTCTGTCAGAAGTACATAATAACTGTAGACCACCACACAAGTTCCCCTTTTAAAGCTGGAATTAGGCTTTCCCAAAATTCAGGAGGAATTTGATTGGTTGATGAGATGACATATATAATTTCCTTGGCTAATTTAGACACATTTCCTGCATTGGCATCTCTTTACAGTGATGTTTATTTGTTATCCATTATGGATTATCAAATAATTTTGGCTTTAAGAATGCAGAAAGTATGTCTATGTAAATTCTGGGATAGGCCGAGATGTCTTTGAAGTTTCACCTCTATAAAGTTTGACTGAAGCATCTTCTACCTGTAACAGGTATCAATGTCCTAAACCAGACACCAGTCACACACACTGGTGGTTCCAATGCAGCCAGTATTTTATATTTAACATATATTAGGGCACCATTTTTGTTGGGACACCATCAATTAGTGATGTGATATGATGTGATTATGATTTTTAACAGAGCTTTAACAATTGTACAGTCATATCGCTACCATATTTGTTGGGACACCATAAATTAATTTTTAAAGTAATTTTTTTGTGTATATGTTTTGGGACATATAGCTTTTTTGAGTTGTAAGTTGTGGGCCACAATTTAAATCATTCAAAATCTATATGTCAGAGAATGCATGCAAACTTAAATTTTAGTTAAAAAATATTAAAGGGTGTACACACACTTAAGATGAAAATGTTTAATCCACAGCAGCATTTTCTCATCAACCCAACACTTCTTCCGCACATTTACGATTCATATTTTCAGTGCATGAATAATTTTTGATTCCTCATGCTGTGGACAATTAAATTATTTTTGGAGACAACACATCCTTGAAGTAGAAACTGCAAGGACTAAAATATGATTTTTTTTTATCTGCATCAGTCATGAAAAGTCTTATACTTTTAACCACCTTTTTATCAACAGTCTGTCTGGAATGAAAGCAATGTGCACAGGAATTTCATCCAAGTTAATGACTATACTGTCTTATGACCTTCACAAATTCATGCAATGATTTTATATTTATTTTCTCCCCCAAACCTTCTAGGAAATGCTTGGTCATTGATGTCCATGCTCAAAGCACTAGACTGTGTTGCTTTAAAAACTGTTCCATTGTTTCAATTCACTTTCAAAATTCCCATGAATACTAGTAAAAAGAAACCAAACTTGGCTTCTCTATGTTGGCTGATTCGGTATTTTAAAAAAAATGGCATGCTTAAAAAAATCCAAAGTTGTCTTCCAAAGTTGGCTTGCTTTATAACAAAATAACCTTTGTATCTGATATCCTGTTGGTAACTTCAAAAAATAAGTTTATTGCATCTCTGCCAGTTGTGTTTATTCACCAAGCAGACTTCTATTTGCATGCCAGCTGATGTCATAATTGATACAAATAGTCACTGATGTCTGCAGAGTCTTAAGCCAATGGAGTGGTCAACACAGTAACAGATTAACTCAAATGTATTCATACATTAAATTCAATGGGAAGGTGGTTTAATTTCATTCTTGTACTGTCTGTATTTCAGACACTATGATGGTATAATTTGAATGACATGTCATTCTTGTACTGTCTATATTCCAGACACTCACAGTATAATTTGAATGAATCAACATGTAATTCTTGTACTGTCTGTATTCCAGACACTATGACGGTATAATTTGAATGAATCGACATGTCATTCTTGTACTGTCTTTATTCCAGACACTATGATGGTATAATTTGAATGAATCAACATGTCATTCTTGTACTGTCAATATTCCAGACACTATGATGGTATAATTTGAATGAATCAACATGTCATTCTTGTACTGTCTGTATTCCACTCTATGACGGTATAATTTGAATGAATCAACATGTCATTCTTGTACTGTCTGTATTCCAGACACTATGACGGTATAATTTGAATGAATCGACATGTCATTCTTGTACTGTCTGTATTCCAGACACTATGATAGTATAATTTGAATGAATCAATATGTCATTCTTGTACTGTCTGTATTCCAGACACTATGACGGTATAATTTGAATGAATCAACATGTCATTCTTGTACTGTCTGTATTCCAGACACTATGACGGTATAATTTGAATGAATCAACATGTCATTCTTGTACTGTCTGTATTCCAGACACTATGACGGTATAATTTGAATGAATTAACATGTCATTCTTGTACTGTCTGTATTCTAGACACTATGATGGTATCATTTGAATGAATCAACATGTCAAATTCAACATGTTAAATGGGAAGGTTGTTTTAATCATTTCTTACCTTGTTTGTACAAATGCATTTAAAAAGTGAGGGTAGAAGGTCCATTCTGTGGGTGGGTGGCAACTCTGTAACCCCTTTTTTCTTGCATCCATAGCTGACCTGATGTAATGTTACTCTGGATATGGATGCATTGCTTTTTATGAGGAAAGGAATGTCTTTAAGTGTCTCCCACAACTCTGGTCAGTGATGACATCTTCAGATGCAGGTACAGAGTGCCTTTTGTCTTTAATCGTAATCTCAAATTCATGATGTAACAAAAACTTCATGAAGCAGTAGATTAACATTTGTTACATGCATGGCAGGTCCCATGCATATTCTCAGTTGTCTTAAAAAATTTGCATTTTATGTTTTCTGTCAAAAATGACTTTTTTCATCAAGACAAGAATGATGAAAATATCACGAAATAACAACTCTAACCTGTTTATCTGCAAAAATAATCAAATGTCTGTTACTAAATAAGCAAACAAATATCAACAGAATGCATGAAAACAACCAACAATGAATGCCAGTTATATATGTTGCAGCAAAAATGTCCACAACTGTGAGAAATACTAATAAATATCAGCAAATTTCACAAATAATGATTAAAACATAAAGAGCATATATATATATATATATATATATATATATATATATATATATATATATATATATATACACACACACACACACAATATTATATCAATTCTGTTAATTGAGAGTCAATAGTCCACAGTATTAACTTATATCCTGTAAGATAAACATAGGATGTCATATTAATCAAAAGCTACAAACTGAGTAAACAACCAAAGCCACTAATTTGTTGTGAGGAAAGGAGAAAACTGGGAAGAGTTTCTTCCCTTTGTCAATTGGGAATATGGACAGGAAAGATTACATTTTTCATCTCTGCAAATGCAGCAATTTGAGAAGTAGCAGAGTTACTTCCAAACAATAAATGTGATTGGGAATGTATTTAAAGGAGAAACAAATTTAAAATGTGAACATGCATTACAGAGGTTTGTGTTGTTCACAGGTTGGACTGAAAAATGAAGAAAATCCTAGTTATATCAAGGACTGAATTCTAAAGCCGTGTACCTGAGGCAATACTATAAGAGGAAATTCCGTAAGGTTCCAGATCTCCATCTGCAGCTGTATAGGTCCATAGACTGGTTCCAACAGCTGTATCTTCAGCTAGAAATACAGTCTGGGATGCGTTAAATTCTGGACTGTGCTCATTTTCCATAGTCACATATACATCAACAAGCACTGTCAGCAAACTGGTGGCATCACTGACTTCTATCTCTAGAGAGTAGCTCTGTGGGCCAGATTCATAATCTAGGGCTGAATAATGGAAGATAAGACAATATTATGGGCATTTTAATTCTCTTTCTAATTAAATAAAAACACTAAACTCTACATTCAAAGAAGAAATAATTGTTATTTTCCGTATGTGTAAGTGTTGTGTATCTGTGTGTATATGTATTGCTTATTACAATCAAGAATGCTCTCAGTTGCAGCTTGTGTGAAAAATCCTGAGAATAAAAACATCACGAGTTACATGGCACAAACTGATCTTGACAAATTATGACTCCAGACCATGCCACAAAATATATTTGTTCTTTGAAAACATTAAGCACAAAAATATGATAAAATATTAAAATATTGCTGATACCAATCTGAGAAGTGATACCCATATCTTGTTAGTCTCATTTAAAAAGATCTTTTGCATATCTCCATAAAACCAGCTCCACCAAACAAGGATCTGGTAACAAAACAGAATTTGCCATGTAATGGAAGGTTGAGACTTTCCCAAAATTTAGACAAGTGATTTGACTGGCTGATGAGATGAGATGATGCAATATATCATTATCTCATAGTAGGTAGTTTTCCTATAGTATGTGCAGTTTGTAATTTTTTATATTACCACATGTTAAAATATAGTTTTATGTAATTGCGATTGGTCCATAAAATTATTGTGCATTATTCTATTTACTGATTGGCTGCGATTGTGGGAAAACTTTTTTATCCTGTCTTTTGGAACTTTTGTTTTCAATGAACATTTCTGGCTGCAATTTCCTAAATCTACTCGTGAAAGGGAACTGGGAAAAAAATGGTCTTGTCTGTTTCAATATGCTAATTTACCTCCATGGTTGTTTGTTTTATCATGAATAACATATCATAACATGAAAAATGGCCAAAAGCACAAAACAAAACAATAACAGGTAAAACTACGGTTATTGCTTGTGCTAGGTGGGGGTTGAATGAGGTGATATATCTCTAGTATGGAATCCACCCTATATACAAGCACAGTTTAATGTTAACTTACAGATGTAAATAAATTCACCTCTTTTCACAGAAAGAATGTGGACACAAAGCTCTAAACTGACAGAAGTTTATCCAAATATTGCATATTTATATGGTAAATATGTGATACAATTCTGAGTCCAAATGAAATCTGTTTGCATATTCAGTTGTCTATTGTTCCAAATCAACCAGTGCAAATATCCAGTCACAAATACATTAATATGGGAATTTCTGCATCCAGTAAGCTTTCTTTCACATGAATATTGCAGTATCAATATAATATTTAGCTAGGAGAAAGTGACACTAAAAGGTTATGTAAACATGGATCATCAACTGTACGGGTAGTACATCAAACAATGCAACATCACATACATTAACATTCTGTAATGAAAAATGATTTTGTCTGTAAAAGGTTCCATTTTTTTTAGAAAAAATGCTTGTTCTTTGATTTATAGTTTGTAAGAAAAGTATAATCTACTTTTAAATGGTTGGTACTATTTTTTATGCACAACAAATGAAAGGTGCATCATCTGTAGGAATGAACAAAATTATTCATTCCTTTTTCTATCTAAAAAATTTTCAATGAAACAAAAACTGTGATCAAAAGAATCTCAAATGGGTAATGATTTAATATTAAATTTATGTAACTTGTTGAATAATATCCAGCCTTTTCTCACCAAGATTTGCAAGCGCTGGACATTATTTAACTTGTTTTATAAATTCAATATTAAATCAGTACCCATTTGAGATCCTCTATGTATTAATGAGATGAGATGATGCAATGCATGATAGTAATGATAAAATGAAGTGATGCAACATATGTTAATGATGAGACACAATATATCACAGTAATGATAAGATGAGATGATACAATACATTGTAGTAATGAGATTAAGCAATGTAATGCATTCTAGTAATGAGATGCAATACATCATAATGATGAGATGAGATGAGATGCAATACATCATAGTAATGATGAGATGAAGCGATGTAATGCATTCTAGTAATGAGGAGATGCAATACATCAAAATGATGAGATGAGATGATACAATGCATCATAATGATGAGATGAGATGATGCAATACATCATCATGATGAGATGAGATGATGCAATACATCATATAGATGAGATGAGATGCAATACATCATAATGATGAGATGAGATGAGATGCAATACATCATAGTAATGATGAGATGAAGCGATGTAATGCATTCTAGTAATGAGGAGATGCAATACATCAAAATGATGAGATGAGATGATACAATACATCATAATGATGAGATGAGATGATGCAATACATCATAATGATGAGATGAGATGATGCAATACATCATAATGATGAGATGAGATGATACAATACATCATAATCATGAGATGAGATACAATACATCATAATGATGAGATGAGATGATACAATACATCATAATGATGAGATGAGATGATGCAATACATCAAAATGATGAGATGAGATACAATACATCATAATGATGAGATGAGATGATGCAATACATCATAATGATGAGATGAGATACAATACATCATAATGATGAGATGAGATGATGCAATACATCATAATGATGAGATGAGATACAATACATCATAATGATGAGATGAGATGATACAATACATCATAATGATGAGATGAGATGATGCAATACATCATAATGATGAGATGAGATACAATACATCATAATGATGAGATGAGATGATACAATACATCATAATGATGAGATGAGATGATGCAATACATCATAATGATGAGATGAAATGATGCAATACATCATAATGATGAGATGAGATGATGCAATACATCAAAGTAATGATGATATATGATGCAATGCATTATAGTAATGATAAGGCTGATGAAAATATGACTCTAAATTTCAATTTTGAAGTAGACCAAAATGATAATTCTTAACACTAATGTCAAGCATGTGACAAAGTTCAATGATCGCATAGCAGTGCTATGTGTGGATTAACATTGTCAGCATGTACTGAAGAATTTGTATTTATCTTGAAATACAATATAAATTCAATTACTTTCTTTCTGGTAGTGTGTTCGTTTATTATTAAGACTTATTTAGGAGAAGAAAATGAATATATAAAAAAAAGGGTTACTGCATTGGTATGGGAAAATATAAACTACATTCATTGACCAAGTCAGCACCAATATTATTTACAATTAAAGCCATGTCTGTAAAAGCCATGTCTTTACAAATACTATTTACAGTGAAAGTCATGTCAGTGCTAGAACTATTTACACTGAAAGACATGTCTGTACTAGTACTATTTACACTGAAAGACATGTCTGTACTAGTACTATTTACACTGAAAGACATGTCTGTACTAGTACTATTTACACTGAAAGACATGTCTGTATTAGTCTATTTACACTGAAAGACATGTATGTACTAGTACTATTTACACTGAAAGTCATGAATGTGCTAGTACTATTTACACTGAAAGCCATGTATGTACTAGTACTATTTACACTAAAAGCCATGTACTAGTACTATTTACACTAAAAGTCATGTATGTACTAGTACTATTTACACTGAAAACTATGTCGGTACTAGTACTATTTACACTGAAAGCCATGTATGATTTACCTTCATTGACTAAGACAGCACCAGTGCTATTTACACTAAAAGCCATGTCGGTATTTCCCCACACTATACTGTAGGTGAGAACATCATCTGAATCAGTGTCATTACAGTTCAACTCTGCCACCTGAAACAGGAATGAACAGATAAACTGCCTATTACAAAATTTCTGCATGTTAGATATACACAATGGGAAACTGCTACTAAAGCAAATAAATTTAGACAGTACACTTTGTTACAGTCAGAATATTGTGATAGGAAAATTACATTTTTACTAAAAGTCTTTTGTTACCACAAAGAATTCTTAAGCTACAATAAACAATGACGTAAAATGTCAGTTATAGAGAATATTATGTGTGTTAATAATTTTAAATTTATTAAGAAGTTTAACACTAAAAGCTACAAGCCATTGAATTGTATTGTTTAACAGATTTTATACATTTCTTGTATGAATTCAAGTTTAAGATTTTGTTTAGGAATTGACAACTGTATGTGATACAAATGTAACACAAGTATTAACTATGTATAATGTCAAAGTGACATAGGTAACAGCTGTGTAATGTCAGTCTGACACAAGTAACATGTGTCATGTCAGCATGACACAAGAAACAGCTATGTACAATGTCAGTGTGCCATAAATAACAGCTATGTGTAATGCTTGTGTGATACAAGTAACAACCATATGCAATGTCAGTGTGGCACAAGTAACTATTTTGTGTAATGTCAATGTGACATGTAACAGTTATGTATAATGTTAATGTGACACAGGCAACAGCTGTGTAATGTCAATGTGACCTATGTAACAGTTATGTGTAATGTCAAAGTGATGCATAAACTTGACATTGTTGTATTAAATGCACTTTTAATGAATTGTGACTGACTAGATCAATTGAACTGAACAGATAATGTCATTGAAACAACAATATACTTATATCTATTTATAGAGATTTATGAGCATCTTTCTGTTGATCCCTTCTTGTCATTATTTCCTTCATAATAATCAAGAAAATCAATTAGGAACACAATATTAATTTGGTGACCACTTATGTCACTTATTTTCAAGGCAAATAGAACCATCAGCGTAATGTATATTCAAGGCAAATGGTACCATTAGTGTAATGTATTTTCAAGGCAAATTGTACCGTTAGTGTAATGCATTTTCAAGGCAAATGGTACCATTAGCGTAATGCATTTTCAAGGCAAATAGTACCATTAGTGTAATGTATTTTCAAGGCTGTATAAAGGTTAACATTAATGTAATATATTTTCAAGGCTGTGTAAAGGTTAACATCAGTGTAATGTATTTTCAAAGCTGTATAAAGGTTAACATTAAGGTAATGTATTTTCAAGGCAAATGGTACCATTAGTGTATTGTATTTTCAAGGCTGAATAAAGGTTAACATTAGTGTAATGTATTTTCAAGGCTGTATAAATGTTAACATTAGTGTAATGTATTTTCAAGGCAAATGGTACCATTAGTGTATTGTATTTTCAAGGCGAAATAAAGGTTAACATTAGTGTAATGTATTTTCAAGGCTGTATAAAGGTTAACATTAGTGTAATGTATTTTCAAGGCAAATGGTACCATTAGTGTATTGTATTTTCAAGGCTGTATAAAGGTTAACACAGTGTAATGTATTTTCAAGGCTGTATAAAGGTTAACATTAGCATAATGTATTTTCAAGGCTGTATAAAGGTTAACATTAGTGTATTTTCAAGACTGTATAAAGGTTAACACTAGTGAAATGTATTTTCAAGGCTGTATAAAGGTTAACATTAGTATAATTTATTTTTAAGGCACGCATAACAATACTGTTAGTGTAGTGTATTTTCAATGTTGTATAAATGATATGTGGGATTCTATTTCACCATTGAATAACTTGCATAAATACTCAATTCAACATTAAGTCAGATATTAATTAATTTGAATTTGCAAGGAGGAAAAAAATATTAAACAAAACAGTGTTCATCCCCATCAACTTTTAATGTTGTAACTGAATCAAAATCTGAAACAGAAAATTCCATGGAACAGCCATTTTCTGGCACACCCAATAAAATAATTAAACATGTTAAACTGCCAGACACACTGTGGTGGAAAATAACTGAAAATATGCTTCCCAACTGGAACTGACAGTTTTCTTGAAGTATCAGAAAATTTACTTGCTAAACTAAATTCTTATTTTGTCTCAGGTCACCTGAAAAGAAAATTTGGCCAGCTCTAAAAAGGTTAATGTTGATAACAGTAATACACTCTTACCACATCCCCAATTCTAGCCACCTCACTGACAGGAGCTGAGAAAAGACTGGAAATACACAAAGGAGGGGTGTTGCCAACATGAAGAACTGTAATGGTGATTGTGGTGTTGCCTGACAGAGATGGTGAACCTTCATCTATCGCATTTATCAGGAGCATATATGAAGATCTCTCATTGTCCAGAGTCTTCATCAAGTATATCTCACCCGACACAGGATTGAGGAGAAACATACTGTCCTCATTTCCTTCTGATAAAAACAAGAAATTTTTTATCTTCTACTACTTGAGAGGGAATATGTGTCCTTAAGATTCGCTGAAAGAGTACCACCAAAAAAAAGACCGAAACATTTAGGACATTAGTCATCCTCTTGACCATAGTCTGTCTTATTAGCCATACCCTTGCATATAGTTTACATTTAGCTCTCAACCACAGCCAATTTAGTTCTTTAATTACCCATGCGGAATCAATTAGATAGCAATTCACAGATGAGATTATGAATTGCTGTGATTTCAAAAACTGTTCATATTACAAGATTCTACAATTTTAAAAACCTTATTATGATGCAAGTGTTAAAGAAGTAGAAGAAAGTACTGCTGTTAGGTAATGTATTCATTATTATTTGAAACCCTATAATCATGGGAATGTAGAATTGGTCTGATAGTGCATTCTTTGAAATCTGAAACCCTCTGTGGACTTGTGAATGCAGAATTGAACCAATAGTGCAATTTTATTTTACATTTAAAACCCCATTGGCTTAGGAATGTGGAATTGGCTTGATGTACCTTCCTGCATGTTGAAAAAGGTGATAAACATAACTCAAATTTTCACCTTGGTAATGACCTATGATTATGTTATAGCTTTTAAAGTCTTGGATATTTTGAAAGGATTTGATTTTGTATTTGAAACATTTGACCCATTCTGCCATTTATCTTCATTTTGTATACCTTTCAGAATACCTAAACATACATGGTACTGAACAACCTGGGATGTGCATAAGTGGCATTAAATTCTATGCATGCATACATACATACATCTTACATACACACACACATACATGCACATACATACATAGATACACACACATACATACACACACATACATACACACACATACATACATACATACATATGCATACATACATACATACACACACACATACATACATACATACATACATACATACATACATACATACATACATACATACATACATACATACATACATACATACATACACACACACATACACACACACATACATACACACACACACACAGACATACATACATACATACATACATACATACATACATACATACATACATACATACATACATACATACATACATACATACATACATACATACATACATACATACATACATACATACATACATACATACATACATACATACATACAAAAAAAGAAAAGGAAATCTAACAGTTCATACAAGAATCAAAAACCTTTGAGAAATTTCAGGAAACAGACAATTATATTACCCGATATGTCATAAATGATTGAATCCTGGTCTGCATCAGTTGCTGTTACCATGGCAATATTAGTCCACACTGTGGCATTTGACATCACCTTGACCAAACATAACTCAAAGTAAATAACTGAAAGGATCTTCTCTTACCTTATTACATTTTAAACAAGAATGTCCATGACTGGTATTAAATAAAATATTACATTTTAATCAAGCCATATCAAGACTGGTACTAAATAAAATATTACATTTTAATCAAGCCATATCAAGACTGGTACTAAATAAAATATTACATTTTAATCAAGCCATATCAAGACTGGTGGTACTAATTAAAAAATTACATTATAATCAAGCCATATCAAAACTGGTACTAATTAAAAAAATCACAATTCAATCAAGCCTTATCAAGACTGGTACTAATTAAAATATTATTTTTTTAATCAAGCCATATCAAGACTGGTACTAATTAAAATATTACATTTTAATCAAGCCATATCAAGACTGGTGGTACTAATTAAAAAATTACATTATAATCAAGCCATATCAAGACTGGTACTAATTAAAAAAATTACAATTTGATCAAGTCATATCAAGACTGGTACTAATTAAAATATTACATTTTAATCAAGCCATATCAAGACTGGTGGTACTAATTAAAAAATTACATTATAATCAAGCCATATCAAGACTGGTACTAATTTAAAAAATTACAATTTGATCAAGCCATATCAAGACTGGTACTAATCAAAATATTTTTAGAAGAGAACTGTGAATCCTGTACAAATGTTATTTAACCTAATGGTTGATAATTATGGAATACAGCAATGTTGTAGCTACTTTGGGCAGACTTGCATCTCAAACAGAATCTAGGCAAAAGACAATCTTCTTTGGGCAGACTGATATTTCAAACAAAATTGAGTCAAAATATAGCCACTTCAGTAAAAATTATTAAATCAACATTAGGTCTTCTGAAGAACATTTAAGTTTAACACTCTATTTTGCAATTCCTCCATAGACAAGCCCAACCTTCTAAATCTGGATAAGTATTAAAAAACTGCAATAAAATTGTTTTGATCATTTGGAAAAATTTCACCTCACGTCAAGAAACCAATTATAGTAACATTTGTTTCTTCAAGAGTACTCAACCAATCATAATACCTAAGAAAATTACTACTACCTCGCAAATCCAACCCTCTGGTAAAAATTATTTTAGTTAAAATGCTAAAAGTTATCTGCCCACCAAGGTGGCAATCAGGCAGAATGATCTCCTTTGGTACAGGGAGTGGTGCCAAATCTCAGACCATGAGTATCTCAGTTAATACTGGAGCTGAAGTCATGCTCTTTATGGATATAACTGCAGGGAGGCAGCGAGGGTATATGTGTAATATGATTGGAAAACATGTTTTACCAGGAAAAAAATTGGTTTCCTCTTTAAAAAAGTTATCCAATCATAATACCTTAGGATGATAGGCAAGAGGTGGAGGAAGATAATCCCCTTACCCCCAAGATGCCATCTCAGGTCCCCTATGGTATGTGAGACAGCTTCTAGATAACTAAACTGGAGAAGACTCTGTCTGTTGGGGATAGGCTTCAAAAAGGAAAAATATTCCCTCTTGCAAATTTTCCAGTGGAAGTCAGGAAGCCATATCTTATGAAGCTGTCAAATGACCTGGAAAGGTGACACATTGTGCCATGGTTATAGGTCCTACCAGATCAAGTTGTGTCTTTTGGGATGAAAGATCTCTTACATAAAACTGAAGAATGTTGACTCTGGTCTTTATCCCAAGGCTTGGATAATGTCAATTAGAGAAGGGTTTCAATCATATGCTATACTTGCGGCAACTTCTCTAACTTTGTGAACTGAAATGCATAAAAAAAATTATTTGATTTGGGGGTATTTCTCATTATGTAGAGTGAATAACCCACTCAATCTTGGATGAAAGGGTTGGTGCTGATGTATCTTCCTATTCCTGTTTGACAATAAAAAATAAGTGATCTCCCTTGATACAACAGCCATCATTTTTAACATACCACTTTAAAGCTCATACTGGATCTTGCACGTGGTCTTGAGTTGAAGTGATTTCATTACAAATGTCTGCTTACTTATGAATAGGAGACTGTTCATGGCAATGAAAGAGTGTACCATCACAATTGAAACTAGCCTGTCTTGTTGCAACTAGATGTAATATGGGTCATATATTTTGCTAATTTTGCCAGCCAAAGCTAATGCAAATGATGAAGCAGGTCTTGTAAGAAAGGCAAGTCAATTATGACCTTGCAATGGGGGGGTTGGCATGAGAAATATTTATCCATTCTATTCTGTAAGTAGATGGATACACCTATAAATGTATTGCCGATTTTAACTTCTGAATCAAAATTCGTGAGGAGACAAGACTTGTATAATAGGTAAGAGTAATTAAGCTTTTGAGAGTATTTCAATTGGTGTCTTGTCCAGCCAAGATAATCCCCATGAAATATCCACTTGGGCAAGGGTCCAGTGCCTTTGGCCAGGTGAAGTCCAAATGAATAGAAGATCACACACTAGACAATGATTTGTGTAACATCCTTTCTTCTATGATACCAAAGTGTGCTAGTGATCATGGATTGGTAAGTTCAACTATGATGGGTGCTAACTGTTTCTCATTGAAGAGCTATTGTAGTATGGACATCTCCATTGGAATAAAGTTCTTTGATGAGAACCACTCAGATTATATTCCATTGCCTTCCTATCTTGTCCTAGTGGGGAGCATGGATGTGTGTTCATGTCGTGCTCCCCGTCAGTACTCAGCCATGGTACCACTTGAGTCTAGGGAAGCAAAGGCTCCAACCAAATTCAGCACTGAATCCCAATTATGTGCTTCTGCCAAGAGCATCCCCTAATATCCTTTGACTGACTGTCAAGCCACTGACTGGCTTGATGATAATACCCTGCCTGCCACTTCCTGAAGCATTTTGGACTAAAGGCAAAGGTTTGCCTCTTTATACACCCAGGTTGTTAGGGAAAAGTGCATGCCAACTTTGTGGCACCAAGCAAGATTATTGAGATCCTTAAGCCTGGCAAAGTTCCCCATTATGTGGCAAGCTGTCAGCCAATTTCCTTGATTTCAGTCTGTTTTAAGGTTCTCAAGTGGCTGGTCTGGACTTGGAGAATATCATAACTGTTCAGCAGGCAGGCTTCAGGCATGGTTGTAGCATTTGCAATCAAGTCCTTGCCCCAAAAATTTGTTGATACTGAACAATGACCTGAAGGAAATGATGGACGTCTTCAAGAAAAGGTACCGACAGCCAAGCACAATATAGACAGCCTCCAGTCTTCCACCATAACAATGCAAATGTGAACAGTGAGCTTTGCATCCTACTCAGTGGGCGGCACATGAAACATGACCTGATACCAACATACCTTGGTGTGACTTTGGATAGATCACTGACATTCTACAAACACCTGAAGAAAACTGCAGTAAAACTGAGAACTCAAAATACCTACTCCAGTAACTGGATGGCTCAACCTGGGGTGCTAGTGCTCAGACATTTAAGACATCAGCAATGGCCCTGTTATTCAACAACACTCCTGTTTGGTCAGGTCCATTGTTGGAGGATATGAGAGCTATTTCAGCATGGAGTGATGAGTGGTCTTCAACGGATGTTGTAGACCACTACCTCATAGCTGAGCCATCTGTCTGCCCTCCAGACTTCAACCTTCCACATCTGTGGACCATACTCAAGTTTCTGGACAGGGCAGGGTTGTTGTGCATTCAAACTTAAACGATGGGATCAGTCCGACTCATCCTGGAGCAGACCATGTCAAATACTGTGAACAACTGTCCACTGACAAAGTTCCCCAGTGGACTGCAGACTCTGCACCTTGCTGATGATGATGCTATTAGATGGCTGGGTATGCAATGCAAATGATAAATAAATAAACTGACCCAGCTGTATTCCCTATTTTAATCAGGATGAAGATACCCTCAGATACTTTTGGTTCCTGTATCACATTCAAAATCCAAGGTGTTGGATGTATATACATTCTGCCATTCCAATGTATAGGAACCAGCAATTAGACAGGCCTTTGGTGTGACAGAAGTTGGGACTGTTCACCTTGTCACTAATGTCCATCATAAGGCAATCCCAATGAGCTTGTATCGTATAAAACTAAAGGATAAAGTACGAGTTACTGCTCGCTGCAAAACGAGTCTGATCGATACATTGGTCTACCCATGAGTCAGCCAATACATTAGCCTTCACAAAAAATAACACCTGGATAGTCATCAAGGACAGCATTTTAGAAAATCCCAAACAAGAATACAAAGGTCCAGGTACTTGTTCCATTTAGATATTTGAAATCAGTCATCACAATGAAGTTATTGGGCATAATGAAAACTCTATCCTCATGTAGGTTCTCTAGCCACCAATGACAGGCCTTCAAAAAATGGTATGTAACTAGTTGCAATGGAATTATACACATATAAAATGTTTTCTATAGGCATAGAGATTTGCATGCATAGAATAAATAATTATAGCCCAATTTTATAAAGAAGTTGCATAGGTTACCCATGCAAATGTAATTAAATGTGACAAAGAGTTAGAAAATTGTAAAGGCAGAACTTTGTTGGCAAAGGAAGAGAGAAAAGTTGGAAATAAGGATGGAGTATACTTTCTTTAAAAGTTATAGATTCCTTCAATTTGTAATGGTTGCTGTTTTTTTTGTACAGTTTAACACATTTTTTCAGCACAAGATAGGTTAACATTGCGGACAGTATAAATGGTGGAGGAAGAACCTGGGAACACCTTGGAAAGAACCACCGACCCATGTGATGCTACTGGGAAGCTTTCTCACATTGGCAGAACCCAAGACTTGAACCCATGCAGATAGAAGTGAGATGCCAGTGATCCATAATGGTGAGCACTTTAGACCACTCAGAGACTCTCAATTTATAATGGTAACTTGCAAAAGTTGATTATGGGTTTTGCAAGGTTTCCTGTGATAAAATCATGCTTCTTATCTGTGATATTCTTGGGATATGGCACAAAATCCCTGTACCAAGGAGAGCTCTGCCTGACCGCCACCTAGGTAGGCAGAAAACTTTTAGGTTTTTAGTTAGAAGTTTTAACCAGAGAGGGCCAGATTTGTGAAGGTATTATGATTGGATAACATATTTATAATTTAAAGCAGAGTGTGTATGTGTGTGTGTGTGCATACATGTGATTTGGATTTTTAATGTAGCTTTAAAAAATTTCAGTCATATCTCTCAGATGTCTACAGTGAGAGAGTTTATAGTGATGTCTAGCACTGGGGCTTAATGCCATAGACATGTAGCATCAAGTCCCACCCAGTCATATTATCCCAACACCAGGCTGATGCGTCCCAATAATAACCTCTTAACGCAGAGTGCCTAGCAAGGCAGCTGCTAGTACCATTTTTATAAGTCTTTGGTTTGAATCGTCTAGATTTTCAACACATGACCTGCTGCATCTGAGGCAGATCCCTTAGGCCACAGGAGCAGTCTATTTAAAGAAGTAACAGCAAAGATTTTTCAAAAGATAATAGAGATGAACTGCATGCATTGCACTCATTTGTATAACCTTACCTCTACAGTGTTGTTAGGGAGAGTTTCTCCAAAAACTGGTGCATATTCATTAACTTGACTGATAAGAATATTCACATATACTGTCCCTGTAAGCTCAGGAGTCCCTCCATCCATCGCTATGACAACCAGGTGAAATGATGCAGGATGGTTGTCAGGAACATCTAGATTTATGATCTTACTGACTTTTAGCATGTTGGTTGTATTATCAAAGACAAAGAAACCAAATGGATCAATACTGACAATGGCATAGGACAAATTGAATATGGAGTCTTTATCTGTTGCTGTCAACTGGATGATATCCATTCCTGTTCAATGAAGAAATTATCATGATAACATCTTTGATTCTAATTTTTCACAAATATATATTGTACGTAAAAAATTCTTATCAACGAAATTTTCAAAATTTTGTAAACACAATCAGTGTATTTCATTATAAAGACTGATAAACACAGATCAGTCCCATAATTATAATAAATGTATCTCACAAATACATCACATTGATTAAATTTTCAAAAAGATTCATGAAGTTAAAATGATTTACTGCAGTTTCCAAAATGAAACAAATGCATAAGAAAACATTTTAATCGTGGAAACAAATACATTGTTCAAATTTTGGATACATTTGGAGTTATTCCTTCAAAAGCCAAGAAGTATTTTGAAAATGGTGTGTTTCTAAATAAACAAATTTCTTATGTATGTTCTACATTTTGGACTGCATAAAACATATAGCTTCAATCAGTCAAATCTAATAGCAAAGATTTCTGAACAGAGTATCTTAAATAATAAAAATATCTTTCAGGGAATCTGAAGCTATCAACAGCTGTGATATATTTCAGGGAATTTGTAGCTACACATAGGAGTGATATTAATGTCAAGATAATAACACAAAGAATAAAAACTATTCCAAGAACATGCCTGTGTAGTCTAACATTTTTCTGGATAATGAAAATTATGAAATACATTCCAAAACCTAATTCTGAAACTGTCACATATGCACATATCACACACAAAATTAGTATTTTACAAATAAATATCAATATGGAATACAGAGGTTCATATATTTAAACTGCACTTACAGCGGCAATAAGATTTGACAGTGATCATTTAAGTTAAATGGACAAGAAAGAATTTTGATGGTAAATTTGATACTGGAACACAGGTCTGTTTCATTATAAATTAATTCAATTCTGAAATACAGGTCTGTTTCATCATAAATTCAATTCTGGAACACCTCTGTTCATCATAGATGAATTCAATACTGGAACACAGATCTGTTTCATTATACATGAATTCAATACTGGAACACAGATCTGTTTCATTATACATGAATTCAATACTGGAACACAGATCTGTTTCATTATACATGAATTCAATACTGGAACACAGATCTGTTTCATTATAAAGGAATTCAATACTGGAACACAGATCTGTTTCTTTGATTATGAATCCAATACTGGAACACAGGTCTGTTTCATTGAACATGAATCCAATACTGGAACACAGGTCTGTTTCATTGAACATGAATCCAATACTGGTTCACAGGTATGTTTCATTATATATGAATTCAATACTGGAACACACATCTATATCATTATAAATAAATTCAATACTGGAACACAGGTTAGTTCCATCATATATAAATTCAATACTGGAACACAAGTCTATATCATTATAAAAAAATTCAATACTGGAGGCACAGGTTAGTTCCATCATATATGAATTCAATACTGGAACACCTGTTTGTTTCATTATACATGAATTCAATGCTGAAACAAAGTCTGTTTCATTATACATGAATACATTTCCAGATTAACACTGAATATTCAACATCTGAATATGAATTTTGCATAGTTTTGTAATTAATTCAAAGAATTGTTAATATATTTTGCTGATAAAAAGAAATGAATATTAATTACCTATATGAGATTCTTCATCAATAGATATTGAGTATGCAGACTGGTTAAATGTTGGTACATTGTCATTCACATCAATCAGGTAAATAAACAGGGTAGCATTTGCAGAATTTCCCAAAGTGTCAGTGACGGTCAGCAGGAGCTCCTCAAATAGAGTTACTCCCCCTTCATAATCCAAGTGCTGAATAGTAATTATCTCTCCTGTTATGGAATTGACCTGGAAAAAGCTTGTGTGTGCTCCTGAGTTGAAAATAAATATGCACCAGCAATTAAATTAGATCTTTACCAAGCAGAATACTGAAATCATGTTACAGTGCAATCTTTCTTTTTGTAAACCACCAATTTTGAAGTACTTTTGGAAAACTAAAAGGCCAGGCAGTAAAATATCACACTGGCCCCAAGATCAATGGGTCAAGAATGATCACAGGATGAAGTGTCTTGACCCTATAATGACCATGATATGAAAAAAAATCTAATTACAGGTTTAGGAAATATAAGTAAATAAATGTAACTGCAAACAAAATGTTAAAGAAACTTTTCAATAAATGTGACTTTGGCTCAAGGTCAAATGTGCATGCAAGCATACAACAGAATAGGCTTAGCTTCATACTGAATTAACCAGTTTAGGAAATTAATGCAAATGAAATTTTTTTACACCAGACCTTATACTTTTCATGCAGGCACAACCAATATGGTTGACAACTGACTGATATATCTTGCTTCCCAAATATGTGCTGGCCTAAAACTAACCATTAACTGTTAAGAAAATATTGTGCAAGACTCTTATGTTAAAACCTGTCTTGAAAGACCACTGTTATGTGAGACCACCTGTCTTGAGAGACCTTGTTGTCAATGCACAGATTTACTGATTATATCGTATTATGGCCTGTTATGAGAGATCACCTGTCTTGAGAGATCATATTTTTTGGGCAGAAGGGGTGGTCTTTCAAGACAGGTTCTACTGGATATAAGATTTAGTCTCAAAATGTTCAGAGTAAGTCATACATATGAGCAGAATCAAGATTGTAGATCTGGTGCAAGATGACAACTCTTTTTCACTGGATTTTGGTTTCAGGTCTGTAAAGACTCTTACTGCCCACAAAGTATTTTTCTTCTATATATCTTACTTTAGAAATCGAATATCACCCTGGTTGCCATTATGACAAGAGTTTCACATAAGCTATAAATGTAGTTTACATTTCTCATTTAGCACAGTATCACTATAGTATCTGTGGGATTAAAAAAAACAACACAAACACCGATAATTCTGTGCAACTAGTCTCGCATATAATACATGCTTCTTCAGGCACAAAATGTTTTGAAATAAATGGATGACGTCTTTACAGGCTAAAATAACAATTTTGTCATTATGTAATGTCATAAAAAACAATGCATAATCACAATTATATATATGACAGGATCTAAAAGATACACAAGTCTCTAATGAAACCAGACTCAGTAAAATATTAAAATAAAATAAAGACAAAACAGTCATACATACAATTATAGTGTTATAAAATTATAAATTGTATTTCTATTATAACACTATAATTGTATATATGACTGTCTCTATTTTATTTTATTATTTTATAGTATCTGTGGAACTTTGCCCTCTCCCAATTACTCACAAATATGAAACTTCTTAGCTAGATCTTTCACTTATTAACACTAACAAGGTCTTGACTAAAACTTTTTAATATATAATTGATGTTGTTTTGAAAAATATTTATCCTTTCACCTTTTACATGCATATCTGACAACCATGATCTATTCTATTTAGCCAACATTTCCTGAGAAGTAACAGTATACTCAACGATTATGGCAACGTTTGTACCATAAAAAGTATTTAGTATTGTTTCAGCATAAACAGATTTGATAAACACCTGATAGATTATAAGTTATGTAATCCCCTGCATCACCATCTGTAACAACAAACATCTCTGGTAATGGTGACCCAACTGAGAAATTCTCGGGAATAGTGGCAGTGAGATCTCCTGTAATAATGGGGACCTCATCATTTTCATCTTCAATATTGACTGTTAGATTGGCATATACAATGGTGGTTCCATCTGAGACACTGTCAAAAGGAAAATATATATCACAATTAAAAAGTAAAAGAGAACCTTTGATTTAACAATCATAATCAGTTTTGATCTCAGTCATAGCAGGATCCAAGTTATAGGGTGATATTTTTTTGAAATAGCCACTCAGTTGCATGTCATTTCGACCAAAAACACTGAAAAAAGAGAAAGTGACCACTTTTTCTGGAGGCAATGATTTTGTATAGGATTATGTCTTGTGTCCTTTTCTTCTGTATAAAGCCATTGTGGTAATTTAAACAAAGTACTTTCATGGCTTTTTGTTATTGAAGTAATTATGTTCACAATTATCTACATAGGAAAGTCTAACTCTTTCTAATCAATGATATTTTCACAAACAATACACCCATGAACATTTAAGTAACATTTCAATTAAGCTGTGCCTCAATTACAAGAAATCTATTACTATGCAGAGATTTATAGACTAATTTCTTGTAAAGTTAAACAGGTTTATTTCATATTTCACAATGTAAAAGTTGGAACAAAAGATTCATGCTTTGATATCTGTCACATGTTTTTGAAAGTAACAAATTTCTGAGGTTCGTGTCCTTTGCAAAAACAAAGTTATTCAACAATTTTGCAGTATTTATATTATTTAGCTCAAAGTTTCAGTTAAATGGCAATTTTAAGCAATTTATGAATATTGTAAAATGTGACCTCTTTATACTCACTTCAATCTATCCTAAAATTGCAGTTCATTGTGGATCCTGAACAGTGGATCATACCCACTATCTGTACTGGTGTCATGAGATATTTATGAGTGGAGTCCTAGCAAATACATTAACCAGAAAAGGCCTTTTGAAAGATCATTCAATTTCTGATGAAAATTGCTGATTTGCAAACTGTTCATGAATGGCTGTAAATATGGAGTAGACAAAAGTTGTTCTATGTAACTTTAACAATCCAACATCAGTAAACATTAGACAAATGAAAAGCAAAAATTAAAATAGGAAAAGTCCAATTAAACTCACAAAAATACACAGATGCATCTCTTGCACAATTTTTATGACCCATACTTTGTTGAACTAATTATAATTTACATCATTATACTGGATGTAATGAAATGGCCACTGAGTGCAAAATTGTTTACCTCACAGGTAATGACCCTGTCAAGAGCATATTATTGGCATATTATATGCCTCCCATGTTCAATAGTTGTCTATCAAGATAAATCTATTGTGTACAAATCAAATTTTCTTCCAGGTATGTGATGTATACCTAATGCTTTTGTGTGGAAACCATTTATATTATTTCAGCGTCACTCACCTTTACCTTTGACCAATATACAATAAGATCATCATTATGGTTCTTCTTAAACATAATTTCAAGGGAACCACAAGTTGTAGTAACTATAGATTGTGGACAACTAAATTTTTTGTGCAAAATTTTTTTTGTAACATATAACATATGTTCCACCTTATGTTGGATGTCTACAAAAATTCCACAGAAATTGACCTTATGGTTGATGTACACAAAACTTCCACAGAAATTGACCTTATGGTAGATGTACACAAAACTTCCACAGAAATTGACCTTATGGTGGATGTACACAAAAATTCCACAAAAATTGACCTTATGGTGGCTGTACACAAAACTTCCACAGAAATTGACCTTATGGTGGATGTACACAAAAATTCCACAGAAATTGACCTTATGGTGGATGTACACAAAACTCCACAGAAATGGACCTTATGGTTGATGTACACTAAAATTCCACAGAAATGGACCTTACCCTGTCACTTTCTTCTTCATATAATTCTAAGACACTGTCATCAGATAGAATGACAGATACAGGCTAAAAACCAGTTATTGTGACTTTGAAAAAAAGATAATCCCTATTAAGAAGGGTTATCTTTATCAAGTGGAGAAAAACTTAGTTTATACTCTATTTTTCAGTTTTGTCTTGGCTTTGTTCACAAAGCTTGGTAATTCATAGTTCATGAAATTTACATGGTTGTCTAGTTATGATAATTAAAATTCACTTTAAGTTTTTTAATGACATTTTTGATTAGTGAATTTCCTAATTATTAGGGCAAAACTATTATTTTAATTAGCAGTATGAAATGGATTTTTTTAAAAAATACATTACTATGTACCAGACATAAGCATACATCAACAGGTTGTTCCAAGAACATGTTCATAGCTAATTTTTGCCAAATTCTTAATTAAAAATAAAAGAAAGACTTGACCTTGTTTACTACTTAATGTTCTGGAGATGATTTTTTTACCCTCATTCTGGTCCTCTTGTTGTATCTTTGGTTTTTATATTAGAGTTGTTTACATCAGAATTATTTATTACTATTTTAACATCTGAAGTGGAATATGTCTTTTACTTTTGTTCAGTTTTAATTTGAGAGGACTTGTGCATTTCAATTATTCATTGGAACTACAAAGTTCTCATTATTACTTTGGAACAATTCACTATTTTGGGATTACTGTTATTCATTTAGACCAAAATAAAAATTGTTTCTTATTGCTCTGGTGTTGAAATTAGGGTAGGAAGGCTTTTATAAAAAAAATAACATTATATATAATATACTAAGTGCTTCAAGTACTCAGAAAAAAATATTTTGATTAGATGCACAATTCAATTTCAAAATGTTTATTTTAGTTTTAATCATTTTATTTTAATTTTTTTTTAACCATGGAGGGGAAAATGCTATGGTCATGACCAGAAAATGGGACAGTCAACAAACCAGAAATATTTCGGGGTGGGGTGGAGTCTTTGAGACGATTTAGATTTTATCATTGTGATACATCAAGACTGACAGAACATCAACATTATTCCATGATATTAATATATCAGCATATTTAAAACTGAATTCATTTGGAACACCAAAGGAATTCATTCAGAATACTCTATACTTTTTAAATGCAACATAACTCTTATGATTATTTGGGATTTGATTTAAATACGGTCGGTTATATTTAAATTTTAAATGTTTAAAGTTCGTTTGGGTGACTTAATATACATGCAATAGCTGCATACTCTCAAGTTACTGCAAAAGTACAGCCAATGAGCGTTTTCATCCTAGCAGACGTTGATAGTTCAGGCGAAATATTCGAGTGCGAAGTGGACATGCACTAACTTTTTCAACTACAGTACTTCAGAAATTCCATACTGTTTGGAATGACATCATAATTATTCCATACTGTTTGGAATGACACATTTTCGTAATGTTACTAAGAAATATGCATATGGCTGAATCTTGTGCCTTAAAATCGCTTAAAGTCTGACAGTCTCAAAATGAAACTTAAATCTGCCGCCATTTTGCCGCTTGTACCTAATGTATTTGTTAGATGGTACCTGATTAGATACTTATTAGCCAATAGTTTGTCATATTACATTTCCCGCGGTTTCTAAAAATATAGCACAAATGAGGATCCCGCGAACATTAAAATAACTGAGGTTAAAAAAAACATTTATTGAGCCGGAAAAATATCAGCAGATACAAAAGTATTTGTACATTAATTCTCATAATCTTATTTAATAATTATAATTTGATTGATTACTAGACCTATTTTTCTATCATACAAAGAACGTATTATTATTATTATTATTATTTTTATTATTATTATTATTATTATTATTATTATTATTATTATTATTATTATTATTATTATTATTATTATTGTTGTTGTTGTTGTTATTATTATTAGTAGTAGTAGTAGTAGTAGTAGTAGTAGTAGAAGTAGTAGTAGTAGCAGTAGTAGTAGAAGAAGCAGTAGTAGTAGAGAGAAAGAAGATGATGATGGTGGAAAGAAGATGATGATGGTGGTGGAGATGATGATGATGATGATGATGATGATGATGATGATGATGATGATGGTGGTGGTGGTGGTAGTGGTGGTGATGATGGTGGAGGTGGTAGTA
Source organism: Potamilus streckersoni (assembly GCA_016746295.1). NCBI lineage: Eukaryota > Metazoa > Mollusca > Bivalvia > Unionida > Unionidae > Potamilus > Potamilus streckersoni. The sequence goes on from JAEAOA010000587.1 coordinate 1,495,835, forward strand.
GTGGTGACAACGACGATGATGAAACTATTTGTCTGGTTACAGTAAAGTTGATACATTGTAATAGAGTAATTAAAACATAAGAACCTGATAACTAATGTAAAAATCCTCTCCGAAATGTTTTCAAAGTCAAAAGTTCCAGCTGTGACAATTGTCCGATCTACCAGTGCGAATTTGGACTGAGGAACCTGTTCAACGAGCGAAAAGATCAAATTGTCCCCATCAGCATCAGTTGCAGTAATATTATATATAGGTGTTCTAGAAAGTGTTGCCTCCCCTATGTAGATGACATTAGCGTCGCTGATATTGAGAGCCTCAAGAACGGGACCTTCTCCTAGATTAAAACGAGTATAAGAAAAGTTAGAGTTTTAACGAGAGATAACCAAAATATTAAATGCCTACTTTTAATGTCATGCGGTATTCCATACAACACTGACTGTGTGATATAATTTGATATAATTTGTAATAAAAAAGCGGGAGTTAGATACGTGCTAAGAAAAACATTGCAGATGGTATGCGATATTGATCAGCCAATATTTTGACTGATCATTCAATATTGTGACGGGTAGGGTTGCCTATATCTTGTTTAAGCTACATGATTATATGTAGGTAATAATATGTAATTAATTTTGTTGTCCGCACAGTATCATCGTATCGGTGATCATGTTCCACTTATCTATTGTTTTCAGAAAAGAAATGACAATATAATTAATTTTAATGTCAGAAATAAATTTATAATTTACTGATATCAGATGATTATTATATCTTTAAAAAGCTGCTCGAAAATTGCCATTGGTTCGACCCATAAATATATTGATTCCGTTCATTCATGTGGAAGGATCTATTAATTTATAAAACAAATAACTAAATCATCCGGAAAATTGTAGCCATATATCAATATGTTATTCTTATCGCAAGACCGGTGTTAACTCATTAGACAATAGTAGTATAGAGCGGCACTATAGGATCCTTGAATAATTGCTGTATCTTTGAGAATGCTATATGGGTTGTTATAGTAATTTGTCTATGCGAGAATCAACGACATATAAAGCAAAACAAAATAGAATGAAAATAAGAATTTTCCGCATAAATTCATAAAATGCAGGATAAATAAAACCATAATGGGCCACAGGTTAGAAGACATTGAAGAAAACGTGCAAAGGAACAACAGCAAGAAAGCGTACCAGCTGGTTAAAGATCTAACAAGCAGAAAACAAGGCTAGTTACCTCCTTACAGGACAAAGACGGCAAATGCCTTACAGTACAAAAATATACTCTGAAAACATGGACAGAGTATTGCGCAGAACTTTACAACCACCAACCCACAATAGATTCAGAGGTACTGAATGTCCATCCAGCAACTAACAACGACAACCACTCTATCCTACAGAAAGAAGTAGGAGCAGCAGTGAGATCGTTGAAAATGACGAAGTCAGCAGGAGTGGATAACATTTCAGCAGAATTTGTCCAAGCAGGGGGTGGGGAAGCAATGATTAGCGCTCTCAAAAACATCTGCATCAACTTCCCTAAGAAGGGCAACTTACAATAGTGTAAAAACCACCGTACAATCAGTCTTATAAACCATCCAAGCAAAGTCATGTTGAGGATACTGCTAAACAGACTAAAGCCGCAGGCTGAAAAGATTATTGCAGAGGAGAAGATGGGTTTCAGAGCAGGGCGCAGCACAACAGAGCAGATCTTGAACCTCATGATATTGTGTAATTACCTCCAACACCAGCAAGATATGTACCGCGTCTTCGTTGATTTTAAGAAGGCATTTTACAGAAAAGGCATGTACCTTAAAGGCGATAGTGAGACTGTATGACATTAATGCCGACCTCATCACATTAATAGAGCACCTGTATGAAAAGGCCACTAGTGCAGTATACTTTAACGGCAGCATAGGGGACTGGTTCAGAACGACAGACGGAGTCAGACAAAACTCTCTGCTCTCTCTCCCACACTATTCAATGTCTTTCTGGAGAGAATCATGGCTTACGCCCTTGAAAAGCATGAGGGGACAGTCAGCATCGGAGGAAGAACAGTCACCAACTTACGTTTTGCCGACGACATTGATGATGAACAGGAAATGATCAAGAAATGGCTAGCTTAGTAGAGAGCCTAGACAAAATATCCGCAGCCAACGGTATGGAAATCCGTGCAGAGAAGACAAACTGATAACCAATAGTACTGACATCAGGGTCCAAGGTAAGAAGCTAGAAAAAAGTCCACTGCTTCAAGATTTTTTTGAGGAATTGTAACAGATGAGGGATCGAAGTCTGAAGTACTCTCCAGAATTGCGCAGCCAACAGCAGCGTGACAAAACTGAAGCCCATCTGGAATGACAAGAACATCGCACTCAGTTCAAAGGTCAGACTGATGCACTCACTGGTTATCTCTTTATTTCTCTACGCCTGTGAGTCATGGACCATAACTGCTGACTTAGAGAACAGGATACAAGCCACAGAGATGAGATGCTTCCGAAAGATCTTCGGCGTCTCATACAAAGACCGTGTCACCAATAAAGAAATACAGCAAAGAATCAGACAAGAAATTTGGATCTCACGAAGACCTCCTGAGCACAGTGAAGAAACGTAAACTGCAATGGTATGGGAATGTCTCACGATCATCAGGACTTGCCAAGACAATCCCGCAAGGCACTGTACAAGGAAGAAGAAAGAGAGGTAGACAGAAAAAGAGGTGAGAAGACAACATTATAGAGTGGACAGGCTTGACATTGAGCGACTCACTGAGACTCGCGTCAGAAAGACTGAAATCGAGAGGAATGGAGGAAGCTGGTTGTTCGGTCTTGTGTGGTGCCCCAACGGTCTAACCAGATTTTTAAATGTGACTTTAAAAAGACTTGTGAGAATGGTCCTAACAAATGCCTTGCTTGGCGCTCAGCATTACGAGGTTAGTGTTAGAACTAGTCACCCTGATGTCAAGATAATGTGACTGGGTGGGACATGATGACACAATTCTGCGGCATCATCTCCCAGTGCTAGACTTCACTAAAATCTTGCACACTGCAGAGATCTGAGCGGTGAGACTGAAATTTTGAAAGCTACGTTAAAAATCTAAATCATACACATTTTGAACTGACCATTACACACACTTACTAAAGAAGGAAAAGGGTGGCTGTTGTTGTAGGATTTAATGCAATTTGTCAGCACAAGATAGACTATACATTGCGGCCAGCATAAATGGTGGAGGTAAAACCCAGGAAAACCACGGAAAGAACCAACTACCTACGAGAAGCTACTGGCAAGCTTTCTTCACACATCCACATTGGCCGAATCCAAGACTCGAACCCACTCGGGTGTGATGTCAGTGATCCATAATGGTTAGCGCTTTAGACCACTCGGTCACTCAGAGCTCCAAGGAAAAGCGATGGGGTACTTATATATATATATATATATATATATATATATATATATATATATATATATATATATATATATATATATATATTTATATATATATACATACATACACACACACATATATATATGTATGTATATATATATATATATATATATATATATATATATATATATATATATATACATACACATATATATATGTATGTATATATATATATATATATATATATATATATATATATATATATATATATATATATATATATATATATATACAAACTTACTATCTCTTCTAATATGGAGCGATGACACATAAACACACATAAATGAATGGTTTACGTTTTAAATGTGAAATGCAAACATAGACATATCCAAAATTGAGGAAAAAATAATGTTAATATCATAAATTAACATTAGATTTCATTAAGGACCCATTTTTGGAGGGGTGGGATGGTTGTTTCAATTTTTATGTTGTTGTTTTTGTGTTCTTTTTTTAGGGTGATTTAAGGAGATAAATGACACTGTGGATTCAAATGGATTGGTAAACCGCAACTTGAAAAATATACGTATACCATATCTTTTACGTTTAAATAATCTTATACTTGTCTATCCGTCCACGTTTTCTATCTATCCCATTTTTTTTGCAAATCTCTTGCCAAAGATGCTGCAATAAAACAATTTTATGGATTATAAAAAAATACTTCAATTACAGCATTTTTTACGATTTTCGGAACCAGACTTTGTGAAAAATTATTCTTTTATGATTGTATTACATCATTTAATTTCAAAACGACTGTAGAATATTCCGTATTCTGGTCAGTAAGAAGGTGATGATGAGTTTAACCTCACGACATTTTCAAGTTCAACATTCTCTTTATGCCCCATTGTGCCATACCAATGTTAATCTAATGGATTAATACTAATTTTTTCAATATCTTTCACAACTAAAGTTTGAAATCGCCATCAATTATACCGTTCTGTTTTGTGTGATGGTATGTGTGTGAACATTCATGTCTTTTTCTCTCATTTCAGCCATATTTAGATATGCACTAATGGGTGATGATATGTTTTTGTGAACGTGTGAATAGTCCTATCCTTGTCTTTCATGATATTCTAGATCGGTTTGTTATGTTTCTTGATGCGAGTGCACTCTTCCTTAATCTTCTTTCAAATTTACATTTACTTTCACACTGCGTACTAATTAGTAATAAGATGTTTTGGTCAGTGGACGTGGGTGCTGGTCAGTTAAGTGTTGTATGTTCAAAAGTATTAGCATTTTTAATATTAAATTTCCCATAACCACAGAAAGGGCCATTCACTAATTTTGTGGTCACTTTTAACATTAATTGTTGTTATACCCACCATTGGTATAATGTACTAAAAACAGGGACAAATAATGAAACCTCGTGTTAATTTGTGACATTACGATTCCCATTGTACCCAGAGTATCATTTTGTATTCGAAAGACACACAAAATCATTATAGATACAAAAAGGGAAATTTAATACCAATTTTTAACATTACAATTACCCTTTAAGCCAAGTATGTGTTTGTCTATTTTCGCTCACAGTTAAAATCCAGTCCCCCAACGTTTGTGTGTATATGCTAGCATTCGTACCATTTTTATGGATCTTTGCATGTTAGCAATCGTACCCTTTTTCAGGTGTGTGTGTGTGTGTGTGTGTGTGTGTGTGTGTGTGTGTGTGTGTGTGTGTGTGTGTTAGAACTCTCTTTTTCCATCATTAGTATGTGTGGGTGATGGTGAGTCAAACGGAGTATTGTTAATAAGGGTCAGTCGATGAGTGGAATCTAGACAGGAAATATTGGTTGGCAAGTGCAGGTGTTGATAATCTAAATGGTGCTTTGGTTAAAAGATATATATGTTGGTCAGTTAAAATAGATTGTTCGTTAATACGTGTATGTATACGTCAGTCAATGCAGGTTTTACATTACCATTCCCTTTGTACTTATAATGTCAGATTTGTACCAAAAATATGAAAAAGTAATAACGGGCACAAATGGGAATCTCATTTTAATTCTTGACATTATCATTTCGCTTTTACCCATAGAGTCATTATTATACTTAACTAATAAAATAAGGGAAGAAAAAGAACTCCTGCGTTAAGGACTAATGCTAAATTCTCCTTGTACCCTGAACGTTTTACTAATGTTAAACCCATTGTTGCTATTAACTTCTTGTACTCGAAGTGTCATAATAGCCAAGAAGAACCAAGGAGAAGATCAAATGGTGTAAAAGGCAATAATTCATTATTCAATAGAAAAGATTTTCTACCGTAAACATTGTAATATTTATACTGGAATAGGATGTGAACAGTTGCTTCATGTTCATTAATTGCTTTTTAGACCAGAGATTAGAAGCAGTAGTTTTTTTTTTAGATGCGTCTAATGGATTTCCCGAAGCGTTGGGGACATTTTGAGTGATTTTGTTTCTTCTTTTTCTTTTTCTTTTTTTTTTTTGGCGGGGGAGATTTTCAAAGAAATTAACAAGAATAAATAAAAATAAGAAACTTTTCGAACATACTGGAAGATATACATGAAAGGCTGTTCTGAACAATTTGTATCGTCTTTGACCATGAAATTGTCATGTGAAATAAACTGCTATCGTGGGCTATATGAAAGTACATTATTAAGCTGATAGAGTTAGAAACATCAAAGTAATAAATTCTATAACCTAAGAACATTCGAGTAATACTTTCTACAACTTAAGAACATCAATGTACTAAATTCTGTACATTAAGTACATTGTAGTAATAATTTCTACAACTTAAGAACATCAATGTACTATATTTTGTACCTTAAGTACATTGTAGTAATAATTTCTACAACTTAAGAACAGCAATGTACTAAATTTTGTACCTTAAGTACATTGTAGTAATAATTTCTACAACTTAAGAACATCAATGTACTAAATTCTGTACATTAAGAACATTGTAGTAATAATTTCTACAACTTAAGAACATCAATGTACTAAATTCTGTACCTTAAGTACATTGTAGTAATAATTTCTACAACTTAAGAACATCAATGTACTCAATTCTGTACCTTAAGTACATTGTAGTAATAATTTCTACAGCTTAAGAACATTCAAGCAATAAATTCTACAATTAAAAATAGTGAAATAATAATTTCTAACTGAATTTTTTTTAAAGTGACGTTAAAAATACATACACACACACACACACACACGTTCGCTCGCGCACAGACCACAACTTAACATTAAAGTAAACAATTCTACATTTTACGAACAGAATGTTAAAAATTATATGGCGGCAAGAACGTAGAAACCCTAAAATATAGATAGTCTTAGATTAGTTGTAACTTTCTAGTAACTTTATGTATGAAGTCTTCATTAACCTGTCATCTTTTAAATTTCAATATCACCTAGGCGACTTGAAATTATACGTTTTGAAACCTAGAAATGTCTTCGAGATTAAAAAAGAAACAATATTATCATTAGTAATATATCGCCGATGCCGGACTAAAATCAAATACCAATATATAATTTTCATAACGTATTTCCAGACATTAATAATAACAATAATAATAATAATAATAATAATAATAATAATAATAATAATAATAATAATAATAATAATAATAATAATAATAATAATAAGAGATGACGAAAACGACGATGATGGTTATATACTCCATCTAACTTATAACCACTTCATAACTTGTTCCTCTTAGAATTACTTATATGCATATTATATTAATGAAGTAGTATTTATTTATGTGTCATTATCTTTCTTTTATTATCTGTTCTTTCTTGCCTGTAAATGTTTTCTAGTTTAATATTGCTCGATTATATAGCCTTGTCTAATAATTTTTCCCCTGTACTCGTTTTTTACGCGTATGTCTATCCATCTGACTTCATTCTTCCTCTTTACTCGTTCGGTACATGTATATACATCTACCTATTTAATTTTATTTTCACTTTCGAATATTTTCCTTCATTTTATTTATCAGTTTAAAAGCAACTTACCGGATACTAAGTCGATGGCAATAAAGAGAGACGACAAGAAAAATTGTGTACGGGTCCAAAACCAAGCCATCTTCATGATTCTGTCGATTTATTTTCATCCGGACATGACGTCATTGAATCCTTTTCAAGGCCAGTTCTCCTGTTTACTATACAGAAGTGAAGTTCAAAATAAAGAAAAAGTATTCAGTATACCATTTGGAAAACATATATTTGAACACGAAATACGCTTTTTTTTGGCAACTGGTTAGGGCCTTGTGATGTTTATGAATAATTTGGTAGGAGTTCTATAATAGTCTTAATTGTCCAGTTTGTCAGGCGTACATGAAACCAGTTTTGTTTGTAAAAGTTGAAGAATTTATATCCAGTATGCATTTTAAAAAACTAGGAGTGCCGCTGCAAACAATGGTGGGTTCCTTTTTTTTCTTGCTTCTGACAATTCTGCTATCAGCAATACTGAAGGGTTCCATAAACGTCTGATTATTTTTTTTATATCAGAAAATAAGCCGTGCTCTTCGTACAAAAGGGCATATTATTTTAATTCTGAATTAACAAGTTTGGGAGGGACCGCTTCAGAGGTTTAAGTGGTTTAGAGCTGCCACCTCGGATGCGGTAGATCGAGGGTTCGAACCCCGGCCCGAGACAAGCCAAATACTTATAAAAATAGTACTAGCAGCTGCCTCGCTAGGCAGTGTTAGGACTGGACGGCCTGGTGTCAGAATAATTTTGCTGGGTGAGATGATGTTACATGTCAGTGGCGTGATGCTCTATGCACGACATAATTAAAAAACTGCCATACTGCAGACATCTTAGCGATATGACTGAAAATTTGCTAAAGCTAGGTAAAAAGTCCAAATCACACACAAGATTGGAAGGCTAAACAAAGTCATTTGTTAACATTTACCCAAAGTACAAAAAAGCAGACATGCTGCAATCTTTAGTCAACAAGATCGTTATCATTTACATTCAAATTTGTTACAGTTTATTATCAGGAGTCAACGAAGCGTTTATATAAACATCCCATTGTTTGAAATAAGCTCTCGCGTAACTGAATGACTTGTCCGCAAAAGAAGACTTTTTGACAAGGTTTTCTTCTCCATATCATTACCCGCACATCTTTCATGTAGACCAAAGACCAATGTCAGAATCGCACAACCTTACATTTAATTCTTTAAAAGACGATTCCATATTTGCTACGTTGTTGTTGTAGGGTTTAACGCCATTTTCAGCACAAGATAGGCTATGCATGGAGGCCAGTATAAATGGTGGAGGAAGAACTCTGGAACACCCCGGGGAAGAACCAGAGACCCACGAGAATTTACTGGCAATCTTTCTCGCGTACTCACGTTAACCGAGCCTGAGACTCAAACTCACGCAGACAAAGATGGGATGGCAATGATCCGTAACTATGAGCCCTTTAGACCACTCGGCCACTCACGGCACCCTATTTGTCAAGTATGTAATGGTATAGCACACTTCATGGTTTATGAGAAAATTCAGGTTGATTTATACATTCTCAACATTTGTTTTCAAATATAATTTGAGGAAAAGCATTGCAAAGTTTACACGTCTTTCCAATAAAAAAGGTACCGAATAAAAGGAAAAGGAAACAAAATTTTCTCCCAAAATAAGCAAATATTTTAATATTGGTTATACAAAGATTGCCGATTATTTTGCTGTGAACTGCCGTGTTCAAAGTCATGGTAACGAGAGCCGTCTTCATTGCGAACATTTTTATTTTTTTCTGAAGACCATGCCATTCTTAAGGGCTTCCAAGCTCGAGATATGATTCCAAGTTGTCATTTAAAAATTCAAATTATGTGTTCAGTAAGCAAGCCATACGTAGTAAAATACATACTCATTATAAAATTATCTTTTTCTTGAAATATTTTGAAAGGCTCGAAATATGACACGAAGTTTATATAACCCCAGAATAATACAAACTACATTCCATAATCTTAAACTGCAGTCTTTATTAGCAACAATGCTACATAATGCTTTAAATATTTGGATACATAATTATTTTATTTGAGTAAATAGTGTTACAGTAAGATTCATGAATTTAGAATTCAGTTATTTCAATCTACAGCTGTGTCTAAATGTCTTACAGATAAATTTCACTCTTACAAGGTTGCTTCTTAAGGTCGTTATCGTATCATCCACCAGTAAAGTGAAGGTGAAGGTCACCATAAAATTGCCGAAAAATGTTTTGTTCTATTTGGCTCATTCGGCTCCTATAACAATGTAGTTTGCTGGAAACTACCTTTTTAAAAGAAACAACCTTTATAAAATTTATTTGCCACTGCATTAATGAAGATTCTGATTGAATTGAAGTTTATTGCGATTTTATTCGATGTGTGAAGGGGGATATTGATTTTGAATGTTTAAATTAAATCATTGCTGTATCTATCGTCATCACAGTCATCATCTACACCACATCCACAACCCAGTGTTTTTCTGAATGTAATAGAAAATAGAAATACATTCACATGCATATATGCTACGCAACTGCTCCGATTGCCTGATTGGTTAGAGTTTGCCTCGTCTGCGGGAGGTCGCGGTTACAAACACCTGCTGATTCATACCAATGATTTATAAAAATGGCACTAGCAGCTGCCTCGCTTGGCGATCAGCATTAAGAGTTGAGTATTAGGACTGGCTGATCTGTTGTCAGGATAATGTGACTGGGTGGGACATGATGCTACATGCCAGTTACATGATGCCCCACAACTAGAATTCACCATATACTGCTACACTGCAGACCTAGTAACGATATGACTGAAAAATTGTTCAAGCTACGTTAAAAATCCAAATCACACACTCGCATATGCTCCGCATGTTAGAAATGTGTTGTTTTTTTGTGTTCAAGCAACACGAAAGCGATTCCTATCGACTAGAAGTACCTTTTTGTTATAAAACCCACGTCTGAAAAGCAAGTAGGACGTGAATCTTCAAAGATTTGAAATTGAAATAACGTTTTTTTTCTTCTTCAAAACAATAAGGGACAGGAATTCTATATTGGCACCAGATTGGCCTTAACACACATAAATTTAAACCAGTTTCATTTTATTATCATCTTGTTTTAATAAACTTGTGATAGTGCATTGCAGCCTTTTCCCAAAGAAAGAATGTGAGAGCTAACCATTTGTAGGACCGTTAATTAAAGTCTCGTATATTAGATGAAAAAGAAAAACCCATGGTAATAACTTGAATTTTCCAGAATACGGTAGTAATTTATATTCGTAGACAAAATCTATTTTTAAAAAATGATAATAAGGACATTTTGTGAATAAAACTCTCTTAACAAGCAATCATGTGCTGATCTCATTGCATAACATAGCCGTAATCCGCTTAATAATAAAAACGATAATAATAATAATAATAATAATAATAATAATAATAATAATAATAATAACAACAATAACAATAATGATAATAATAATAATAATAATAACAATGATGATGATAATGATGATAATAATAATAATAACAATAACAATAATAATAATAATAAAAATAATAATAATAATAATAATAATAATAATAATAATAATAATAATAATAACGAGAAGAAGAAGAAGAAGAAGAAGAAGAAGAAGAAGAAGAAGAAGAAGAAGAAGAAGAAGAAGAAGAAGAAGAAGAAGAAATTAACTGGAGATTGAATCTATCGCAAGTAACAAATTTTAATTACACAACATTTCAAACTATATCTGCGTAGGTTAATTTAGATGATAATATAAGGAAAATAATATATTTTATATAATAGTAAAAAAAAGTCTGAAAATGTATTTGATCATTGGTTATGTACTTTTCCTTTACTATCACATTAAATTTATCCTACTGACCCGCGTATTTCTTTCTTCTTTTACTTGTTGTGAAAATAATATATTCCTCGTATTCTTTATTCTATCATTGATTAAAAACGATGCATATATTTATATTAACGGAAATGATAGACACGACAGATTAAACTTTTTACAAATGCTCAGTTTGAACCTAGTTGTTTTGGAAGGATACGTCCACACCGAATACCCCTATAAACTGGCAACGCATTCTTAACTTGTATACAAAAATACCATATGCATTAACACCGAAATACGTACTATATGAATTGAATGACTAAGTAGTGACTTTGAACTGAATGACTGATTATTGTTACATTTAAGGGAGAATAGATAATGAAAAGGAAACTAAAATCCATACATTTTTGTATAATCTAAAATAACTTAATTTTTTTTCTGCACGACATAATATTTGTACATCATTTTATGTGCGGCTTTATTTGTTTGATTTTTGGGGTGGAGTGCGTGTACGCGCGCGTGTGAATCTATGTGTATGTACATTTACTAGCTAGAAAATGAACTATTAATAAGTTGTATTAAAGGTCATCACGCTTTTAACAAAGTAGCTGACTAATAAAGCTACTATAAACAAATTTGTAAAAATTATTGACAATGTGAAGTAATAAATCTTGACAATGCAAAGTAATAAATCATGACAATGCAAATCAATAACTGGTTTATCAAAGTTTTAAGATATTAAATTATCTCTGACTTAAAAAAAAAACAAACAGAAGTCTGTAGAATTTGATGATTATCGATTCCCGTGTACCCTAGCACGTGCAACATAAATATAAAAATAATTAAACAAGTTTAAATTAACTAATTACGACATTTTCAATGACTTCGCAAATTGCGGACGATTATATCAACGAATTCGCGTGTACGTGTTCGTGTCTTTCGATATCAACCTAGCAATCCACCCACCATTCTTCCTACATACAAATATCTCTAATTAGCAGACAGTTATGTGAACGATTAATAAGCATTTGTCTCATTTTGAAGAATGTATAGTCCATATATATTATATATTTGCATAAAAAAATTAATTATAAGAGGTGTTTTAAAATCAAAATGAATACAGTCTCATTTAAATATTGCTCGTCCCATAATTGTTATAAATTATTCGATTCAACCAATATATTTGTTAGTATACATATATTATAAAAAAAATCCCAGTAATACCGTAATGGTTATTAGTTTTATTTACGTATATCAAAATGTAATAAAATAAGGCGAAAAAAGAAAATATAACCAATTGTATATTTGAAAATTGCTAAGTAGTTTAACATTTTCTACTTTATGGGTGCCGTTAGGCCTACCTAATTTTCTAAGATCCAGTGTATAAATCGTTTAATATTTTTGTTCTTCTGGGACTAAAGCAAGAAGAATAAACTAACAACAATAAATATAATAGTATAAAATGGTGACTTTTTTATTATAATATAAAAATGGAAACTTGTTCTTATTTTGACAGCAACAATAATTAACATTTATCATACTTACATTTTATTTCGATACACTGTCAATTCCACAGAATCAAATGCGTTGTAGTCGAATCTTTAATACGACAAATTTTGTCTCATAGGTTGTTAACAAATGTAAGAATTTGACTATCGTATATGCTCTTACTTAGGAACACCGAGCTAGTAATAATGTAGGGCACACCTAGCTAGAAATGTAGGGCACACCCAGCTAGTAATGTAGGGCACACCCAGCTAGAAATGTAGGGCACACCCAGCTAGAAATGAAGGGCACACCCAGCTAGAAATGTAGGGCACACCCAGCTAGTAATGTAGGGCACATCCAGCTAGTAATAATGTAGGGCAAGACGAGTCTTCTCATAGTGTCCTTACAGATCAGGGTCTATGCTGTTCACGTTATTTATAATTTTAAGCGTTGTACTCGATCCGCAGGTGCGTTATGACGTGATGACATTGGTTGCTGCTAATCGCAGTTCGATGAGCATGTAATTAAGCAAAACGGTGTATTATGTCAGAATCATTTCGCTCAAGTAGTCATCAATACTGACGAGAATAAATTCAGATCAAAAGAATCAAGCTGTGAATTGACAGCTAACAGAATAATTGATTGTTGGGAAACCCTGAATACCCCGACACCACGATCAAGTGGTCCAATAGCGTGCATTGAACATGCAAAAATAAAGAATGCTGCCTTACCGTGGCATCAGAGGTGTAGTGGGAATTACTTCATTTTTTTTTTTTTTACTTTACTGAAACATTTCTATTCCATCTGTTCGGACTCGGGTTTGAAGTGTTGCTAAGCGAGTACGTTACCACTGCACCATTTTTAGATTTCACTTCAATTTAAATTTAAATATCTTTACAACAACCTCCACTCTTCTGAAACATCAATTAACGATGACGACGATATTAATGACAAAAGCAAAGAATAAGAAAAAGGCAAATTCTCAACTTGCTTGACAAATCTGCAACAGAAACAGGCGCTCATTCACGAGATCTGTAACGGTCACGCGACACCATTGTTCTCGCGCTAGATAGAAAATTGGACGAATAGCAAATATCGAGGACTAACTTAGTCTGGCGGCCCAAATTTGGCGGATTTTTAAAGGGCGTCAATTTTTTTTAGTTATAAATTTTAGCGGAGTTAACAAGATACAATATATTTTTGATGATCCAAGGATATGTGCTTTTGATAAGCTGACTAAGGGAGACTGTTTACCTACTCTTTATGAATTATGACCCTAACAGTTCAATTAAAAACGTGTAAGCCGTATACAGATCGATAAAACTGTACACTTTCTGTAAAGTCGATGGTAATAATGTGCATCCTAAGACATGTTTATTGTTGATAAAATTACTGAAATGTATTCGTTAGGACTAAAATGACTTACATTTCTTTTGACAATAGACAAATGTAAATGCGGATGCGTGCACACATACATTATCCGAGGTGGAGAAAGTCGAGGGCAATCAAAAAATATTAAATTTGTAAATTTGACCTATGTTAAGCAAGTGAAGCCTTCAGATCATTTGGGTTGATAATTTATCTATATACTACACACGATCATTGCAATATCTATACAGTACAAACGATATGTGCATTATTTATATCATACACACGATCTGTGCATTATCTATATAATACACACGATCTGTGCATTATCTTTATAATACACACGATCTGTGCATTATCTATATAATACACACGATCTGTGCATTATCTATATAATACACACTATCTGTGCATTATCGTTATAATACACACGATCTGTGCATTATCTTTATAATACACACGATCTGTGCATTATCGTTATAATACACACGATCTGTGCATTATCGTTATAATACACACGATCTGTGCATTATCGTTATAATACACACGATCTGTGCATTATCGTTATAATACACACGATCTGTGCATTATCTATATAATACACACGATCTGTGCATTATCGTTATAATACACACGATCTGTGCATTATCGTTATAACCTAGATGGGGAATGTGCATGATGATTACATATAGTTCAATATCAATTAAACTTGTTTCTTCTAGGCAGCAAAATCCAATTACAGGCTTTTGACGACAGATGAACGTCATTAACGTATCTGTTCAAAATTTTATGAAAACTGGATGAGCCTGATAAAGTTATTAACCTTTGAAATTGTATGTTATATAATAATAAATACGTGATCTGCGATTTTTGACCAACTATATTGACGTCTTCTTTTGCTACTTTGGTAGAAAGATTAACATTTGCCGTTAATTACATTCTCACTAAGTCTCACTAAGTGTTCCGTGTAAGACTTAGATCTGCAACTTTTAAAATGAACATTCGACACTTGTTGACTCAAAAAAGCCCTCGTTATAGTATGAAATATTTAAAATGGCTTTTTATAGAAACATATTACCCAAGTCCATCTAGCTTATTGTGCCTTACTCTTGTATTAAAGATGTTCCTTGGTAGAAAAGTAGTTCAAGAATGAACTGACGAATCGCCAGGACCGAGATAATCCGAGCATATCTGTCAAGGATTATATGTAAACCCCATGCTTTTCGCTTTAAAAATGATTAACACTTTATTCCAGATGTATTTTCTATTCATTGTGGACTTTCTCCGAAATTTGAGGTTAATTAAACATTAAATTTACACATGTTATAAAGTGCCACTTGTCCAGGTTTCTAAAATTTAAAGCAAAAGAAGTTATCTAAATTGAGTACAACCGGTGTAATTACGTAACTGGTCCTAGTTTTACCTGGGACAAAATTGGCAGGTGGCCGGTTGTACTTTTTAATAAGCAACAATTTTGACACTGCAAAACTAGTGACGAAGCATCTGAGTCGTACACGATAGCGACGAAGCAAACCCTATTACTCGAACCAACCCCCCCCAAGAATAAATTTGAAAAAAAAAGAAAGGAAAAATAAGGGGAAAGATCCATAAAGGACAGCTTAAATGCGAGAGATAATTTATGTGAAGTTACATTAGCTGTAAATCCGCGACTAAATATGACTTTGTTCTCTCTCTCTCTCTCTCTCTCTCTCTCTCTCTCTCTCTCTCTCTCTCTCTCTCTCTCTCTTTCTCTCTCTCTCTCTCACACACACACACACACACACACAAACACACGGTTGTACGACGATTCACGGAATTAACCAAACAATACTTCGAGATAAAAATGATATCATCCTTAATATTTCCCAAACCAGTCAAATATGTTGACGTTAAAGTATTTGCAGGGTTTTGTCGTGATCGGAATATTTACCAGTCCTCTCTGATATAATTCTTCCCGTTGTCTAACCGAACCACAAAACATACTCACAATACATTAGAACGCTTGGATACACCCTCAGTAAATTAAAACGCTTCGATTCACGCATCAAATGCGTGAATAAGCCGAGTAGTAAAGTTAATTAATTTGGTACAATTACATCTTGGCGTTTTAAGCGGTGTGCATTCAGTCCTTGGGCAAAATCCGATGCAAAGGGTTATAAAAAGTTAATGTAGCTTGAATTAACAAGTCTTCCGTAGACAATGTTAGTATTTTATAATTACATAACTTACGTGGTTCATTATTTGGAATTTCATACTCAGTACACTTTACAATATAAAAATATGCTTCATGCTACTGTTCAATAATCGTTTTATCGACTTATACCCAATATATATATATATATATATATATATATATATATATATATATATATATATATATATATATATATATATATATATATAAAATACAAATCATATGGCGAATAACAACCCTCTCAAGCGTACTGGATCCACCAAGGGATCACGTTTGTCAGGGATTAATTAAAATAGATGCAATAAACTGACGACGAACAGTACGAAACTAGTTACTAGTTTCGTACTGTTCGTCGTCAGTTTATTGCATCTATATATATTTTATATATATTATTATATTTTATATATATTATTTTATATATAGGGGCCCCGAGTGGCCGAGTGGTCTAAAGCGCTGTCCGTTACGGATCACTGCCATCTCACCTCTATCTGCGTGGGTTCGAGTCTAAGATTCGGCGAATGTGGATATGTGAGAGAGCTTGCCAGTAGCTTCTCGTGGGTCGGTGGTTCTTTCCGGTGATTTCCCGGTTTCTTCCTCCACCATTAATACTGGCCGCCATGTATAGCCTTTCCTGTGCTGAAAAATGGCGTTAAACCCCACAACAACAACAGCATATATATATATATATATATATATATATATATATATATATATATATATATATATATATATATATATATATATATATACGTACGATTTTAGCTCCAGATAGAGGTACACACAAAATATATAAATTGTTTGAACAATAATTCATAAAAGTTTGTGTCCAAGTACATTTCAGTCAAACTATCATACGGACGAATGATGCTATATCCAGTGTGCGTAAACGTGTTTTGATGATCTGCTTTGAAAATCGTTGTTGTTTTAATATCTGAACATGATCATCAGCATGAAATAGAATTATACAGAGAGAGAGAGAGAGAGAGAGAGAGAGAGAGAGAGAGAGAGAGAGAGAGAGAGAGAGAGAGAGAGAGAGAGAGAGAGAGAGAGAGAGAGAGAGAGAGAGAGATTTTTATCGCATACTACTCATTTCCGTTAGCTACTCATTGTGGAAAAGTGTGTGGGAGAGTCACATCCGTGAAACCATCACGCATCGTGTATTTTCATTTTAGACAATTATACAGACGAAATGTGATGCATGAAATTAAATTATTTTTGACATGTGAAAACTGCAAAATTCAGTAGCCCAGACAGAGAGTAGGTTTCAGAGTACTTAATTAAAGAAGCCATTTGTTTTCAAACAATTAAAAAAATTAAATGTTAATGATAGTATTTATTATTAGATGGGATTTTTAATCAAAAGCCGTAAAATGCAGCTGAATCTGATCATTAATTTTCATTCACGATTTTTCTATGCCACTGTAAAATATTGAAACCGTTTTTCAGTTATAACAACCTTCTCTTATTTGTTCTGGTATTGAATTCAAAGACGTTCCCAGTGGCTGAAATAAAATAAAACACAATTATAGGTGAAAAATGCACTAAAATCTGTTCTTTTACGACTATGAATGTACAATTAGCACTACCACAACAAACATCATCTGACAGGCAATCAAATATTATGTACATTGAGTTTCTAAACAAATATATACATTCATGCTATTACATTATACATTAACGCTACTACATATTCACGCTATTACGCTACACATTGACGCTATTACGCTAAACATTCACGCTATTATTCTACACATTCATGCTACTACACTACACATTCACGCTATTTTTCTACACATTCACGCTATTGCGCTAAACATTCACGCTATTATTCTACACATTCACGCTATTGCGCTAAATATTCAAGCTACTGCGTTATGTTATACGAGGGATATTTAAAAAGTTCTGATTATCAGTACAACTTACACCAAATTTCTTTATTTGTGAACAAGACGTCATTGTATTCTTTCAAAGTACTACATGTACATGCACACTTCCTCAGTTTCATTAACAAATGTCACTTTCTATTAATATTTTGGTATGTTTTCTATTTAGTGGAAAACTGCAATTCCAAATTGCCTGCCCCTCTGCGAATCTTTGAAAATTCAGCCATAATTCATTTGGTGGTACTTCTGGACTTTACAGAGGATATAGCAAAGTTTGAATGCTGTGTTCCTTCAGGATGTTTGTCACCAGAGCAGATCAATCTGCCAGTGCGTTCTCATCAAGTGGACAATACTGGTGCGCGGTCATGTGGTTCAGTCGTAATTCACAATTGTTGGCGGCATAAACATCACTAGCTGAGTCAGACATAGGTCTGGACGACAAGGGATTCAGCATAATGCCCATAAAATATCTTGACAGTTCAATGACGTCAAACGAGATGCGGTGTCTGTTCGTTTCCTCCGATCCAAACTTCATTATTTTATCGCCAGTTGAGTTATAAAAAAAGTAAATCTGTTTCATCACCTGTGAATATCCCATCAAACGTCTCTGGTCACTTTCATATCTGGCGAATAGTTCTTGGAAGTTTTCAAATCGTGTTTTTTTTTTTTTTATCAGCCATCATCAAATGTGGAATTTATCTTACACAAAGCTTTAGAAGCTTCAAATTTTTTCAATATAATAAAAATTGGTGAGAGATTGGGATATAACTGAGAATTGCACCTGTAGATTTAAATTTTTTGTTTTAATCCAAGTCGGCCTTCATATCAGTCTTAGGCCCTGATATTAGTCATAAGCCCTGATATAAATCCGAGACTACCGTGAGAGTGCTTCGATTTTACAGTATGCTATCTGTACAATACCAGAATTGTTCTCTTTTCTACTTTTCATCAGCACTGTCATTTACCTATGTTGCGTCAAAAGCATATATCTGCAGGCTGATAGAAACAAAGTTATAGAAAAATATTCAGAATATTTTTAATACCCCTCACACTGTCACGTCATTACGCAACATAAACTTAAATTTTCTGTGTGTGCTTGCTTACATATGAAAGAAAACGTTTCGATCGATCGAGATAAAATTACCTAGGTCTATAGCACGATCTTGAAACTCTCTGTTGATGATGACGTAGTTAAGGTCTTCTGGTGTGAACCCACCATCTTGACCCTGGGTGTCCCCGGCCGTGGAAAGACTATTTTGTGGGCGGGATCGTGACTCCCCGGGAATGTGGGAACTGCGAGAAGTTATGCTCTTTTGTAGGAGATTGTGCGACTTGGCCATGGGAATTGACCGATGATCCCTAGCGTAGCTGTCCCAGCAAGAGAGTTTAGATGAACAGGAGGGCTCTGGGAGTCCAACTTGTACCGATTTGAGTTGACCCTGGGGTCGGGGTTCATCACGGGCGTCAGGTGATGGCTTACTCTCCTCACAAGATTGTAACTTTTCCCCCACTTTAGAATCTGGTTTCTCTAACAAATTCATTCCAATCATCATCTGAGGTCTCACTGTCAGCTACAAAAATCGGTTGCCATTAATTTCTTCAGCTTATATGAAAGGAAAGGAACACAACATAGGTATATATTATATTAGTATGACAATCTTAAAACTCTTCCTTGACTTCTGATATTTCTTTATATCATTGGACAGATCATACAAAGTTATATCGTCGTTAATGTTATCGGTGTTTTGTTTTTTTTTTAGTTCTTTTTCAAGGAATTTTTTAACAGGACATAACATGCCGAAGAAATGGGAACCATGTGCCATTCCCAAGGAAGTGCCGAGGCTCTATGGAACATGCAAACAATGGATTAAGATTTCGATGTTCAGCCAAGTGAACTATTTTGACTCCCTTGTATATTCAATAATTTGATAGCATTACTTTTGAACTCTGCATTGGAAATTACTTAGAAAATTTGATGCAATATTTTGTACATTTTAACAATGATGCAGCGGTGAAAAGACAATCTTTACTAGAGTAACAATCTGCGCATTGTTTAAATATGAAAGCTTACTTGCATACATTTTAGTGTAACTGTTATATGTATTTAATTTTATACTGTGTGCTTCATATTTGACCGTGACTGAGGTATAGTTTTGACCATGCTGACTTTTGTTGTTTTGTTTTTTTTAAAAAAAGATGTTTACTTGGATTTAAGTTTAAGACATGGGGTCTTCCTGAGAAATTATATAGTTTTCCTGATTTATATCAAAATGTTTACCTGAATTTGGGTTCAAGACCCGAACTTGTTTGTGAACTTAGGTTTCGGAAGCGATATTGTTTATGAATTGGATGGAATTGTCATTTGGAAATTACCCACATCCATGCATTTTGCTGTGTCGTAGGTCAGGTGGCACTATGTATATAAAACAGACCAGGTATACAATTATTCATCTCTATTTGAATATCAGATTGTGGAATCACTTTTAGCTGTGTTCAGATATAATTTGAGAGGAATCATTTATTTAAATTATTCATTGGAATTACAAAGAGCTCTCTGAATTTTTGCACTAAAGCTCTACTTTGGAATTATTGATGACTCATTCAAAAACATACTGGATTAAATCATTTGGTACATTGAGGCTACTGGTACATTAACTCACGGAAGACTATTGGTACATAAGCACTATTCAAGGCTATTAGGATTCATTCAGACCATCCTATACAGTTGTACTTGTGATAGAACATCTTGGATTATGTGGGACTTAATTCACAGTACTGCGCTTTTTGGAATTTTACTCTGTATTCCAGGAAAATAATTTATTTGTTGATTATACTAAATTTGGTTTTTTCTTCTTTCTTTGTCATAGTTTAAGACTGCAGAGTCGTAACACACGAAATGAAAAAAAAAAACCAATCGACTCGTGCCTTATTGGTAGAGAAAATGTATTCCCAACCTAAATCCAATTTTAATTTTTCTAATTATTTATATTGACTAGATCCGAAACATATACATGCCTAGAGACATTACTTACAAATCCCGACACCGACAAAACCTCTGCCACTGGAATCGGGGCTTTCGTATCTAAAAGGAAGATGATGACAACTTTATTTTGGTAAAGTCTCAAATACCGCATGGTGACTAATGAAATTTACACTTCAGTTTGGTGTCGTTGTGAGCATAAATGGTTGAATGGATGGGGAAATAAGAAGTAGTGTACATATTGAGATTGCTTGAATATAGTAAAAATTATTACCATCATATCTACTTTTCCTGCAGTTATACTAAACTCAAAATTACCTAATAATCAAAATTAAACCAAACATTGTATTGCTTTGCACTCAGCAGAATGCATCATATATCAAGTATGCAAAGATTATATTTACAGTGTTATGAAATCAACCTGCTTGGCATAGGCATATTGTGCTGAATTACAAATCAATAGGTAAGTGGTCCTTGATGTAATATTTTGAACATTTAACAATGATGCAGTTCTTGCTAGGGAAGATGTTTTTTTTTTTATCTTTCTGTTTATGTTTATCACATCAGCTCGCATTAGTCTATATGTCGTCAAGTATGGCGGTATAATTTTCATGAATGGATCGAGTGAAGGAGAGTATGACATCAAATCGGTGCTAAGGGTATGAGGTGATATTACTTTAGATTTACTGGGCATGTGAAACTGCAGTGAACGTTAAATCAATGGAGATGGTACACATATTGGATCTCAGTATGTTTCCATTTTCATGAAGACGAAATCAGACGTCATTAGACTGACGTAAATCCATGCCATAATGATCATCCATTGAGGTGATGAGCAGCAACATTTCTAAGACAGTCACCGTGGTACCCATATCAGAAGTACACCTGGCATCATTCTTAGTTTGGAGCCAGGTAATTGTCATAGGAAATCTATTGGTGGAACCACATATTGATATCAGCCATCCATACGGAAAGGAGATGTGGCTGCTGCTGTTTTTTTTTATTATTTTTAAAGTTTAACGCCATTTCTTATCACAAAATGGACCAGACATGGTGGCCATTAATATACGTCGAGAAAGAACCTGAAACCCAGGTAAGAACCACCGACCCACTGGAAGCTAGTGACAGCTTTCTCACACACACTGGCCGAGTAAGAGACTCGAACCCACGGTAAAGGCGAGCGCTTTATACCACTCAGCCACCTTTGGCCCCGTGGAACGGGTTAGAGTTAACACTATATTAGAGATATGACTTTCCATTCAAGTGCAGTAGCAATAACAAGATTTTCGAGATGGCTGATATAATGGTCAAATTGTACTTCAGAATGGCACCATTCTCATTTTGCTGGTAAAAATCCCTGCGTCTACAGAACTTTCTGTTCAAGTAGACTTGTGAAAAAAAACTTTTAAGATGACTGACATGGCAACCATACTGGATGTCAGATTTATAACTGCTAGACGTAAGAAGTCTTTTACTGAACTCTCCCTCCGATGGCATAGTGGTTTGAGCGTCCGCCTCGTATGCGGGAGGTCGCGGGTTCGAATCAGTGCAAAGACATACCAAACTACCATGCCGATATGACCATCCAATAATAGTAGCGATAACATGATTTTAAAAATGGCCGCTATGTTAATAGATTGAAGGAGGACGAACCAGTTTAGCTGTAAATTATTCAAGTACATGTATACTAGAGTTAAATAAATTATAATGAACACTTAAATACATGGAATGCCGATATAAAAAAACATGAGAAGAAATTGCACTCCCATTTAACATGCCTTCAAACTATAAAAGACTTGAGATGTTATTTTAGATTCAAAGCAATATCTCAGCGCAAGATGGGCTAAATATGTCAGCCAAAAGGAAAATCCTGGGAAAACCCTGGTAAGACCTACTGACCCACGGAAAGCTAATGGCAGCTTTCTCACATCCCATAATGGCGAGCTTTATACCACAAGGCCCCTTTCCCCAGGCCCCTGACTTGAGATGTATGAATAGACAAAGTTTAACAGAATCTTAGAAATTCATTTAAAACATAAATTTTAGCGAGTACAGACTGTATAGCAACAACGCTTAACTGCTGCATAAATTCTCAGCTGATACAAATTTATATATGAAGATCAACAGCAGAAAATACGACAGAACATCGATTTACCTGAATGGATTATGAACAAATAAAAGCTTGAATCAACGTGAAAAACAACGAAGGTAGATGCTTCTTTCATAACATGGAATCTGTAAACACACCAAGTGATGATGTAAATGGACAATCAATATACAATTTTAAGACTTTCATTGGTTTAATATATCTAAAGAGTTGAAAATGAATGACATACGTCTGTACATGTGTAAGAAATAATGGAAGATGCAGACTTCAGAGCAATATGAACCAGATGTACAAATTAGAGAGACTACATGAGGTTGGTTAAAATAGCTGAAATAGACACAGAAGGCCATATTGTCCATGTTTTAGTATGGCTATGCAGATGGAATGTGTCACTATGTTGGAATAAAATATTTTTGTAAGATTGGTAAAATCAGAGATAACACTGACTGAAATTATGAAATGTATCTGTGAAAATGCTTGAAATGTTTTTTTATATACAAGAAAATTATCAGAAATCACAAGGTTATAATACAATGCAGTAAAATCCATAGATACAGGCTTGAAGGCTCAAGTGTAATAATTTTAAAAAAGAATAAAAATTCAAAATGAGTTACAAGTTCTGTTGAATGTTTATTGCAATTTTGCATTTTTTTATTTGCATTTATTTATTACAACATAGGTTTATAATCAACCATATGATATATCCTGGAAAATAAAAACAGCTAAAAAAATTTCCCCTTGTTCTGCATCTGCTGTAAACTAATCCATAATATATAGAAACTAATAACTACTGAGTCACTGACTGCACTTAAGTGCTTAAGGATACACAGAGTTGTAAACTATTCCATAATATATAGAAACCAATAACTACTGAGTCACTGATTACTCTTAAGTGCTTAACCGTACACTGAATTAAATCTGAATTAAATCGCATAACTTCTGTATAGAGAATTCATACAAAAAATGTCAAATCTCTCAAATTCATAATCATTTCACTCCAACACACACACACACACACACACACACACACACACACACATATATATATTTATATTACATTGCAGGCCTAAAGAAGGGAATTATTTGATACAAAGTCAGCAATCATGATCACTGAGCAGACAAATATAGAGGTCAGGCATAAATAAATATAATTTGAATCACAAATATCCAGAATACATTTAATTGTTGACTATTAACTTAATCAGTTATGACAGTCAGTGTTTTTTTTTTCTTTCTCCACACCTCTTCTATACTTCATCCATTTTCATTATCTGAAATAACATGGTTCTTCTTAAAACAAATTTCCATATCTTGTACAAGCATTCAACCTATATCTTTATTTTCTCTGTGTTGAAAGAGTCATTTACACTAATCATTCAGCACATAAAAGCCTCAATGTTACAACCAAAACATTTAGATTAACTTTGGAACTGCTGTGTCAAGTTCATTGAGGTTTTATATTAGTCACATCAGAGATGTTTTAAGTTTGTTGAGGTTTAATGTTGCTTGTAGCACAGGTGTGTCAAGTTTATTGAGGTTTAATGTCACTTGTAGCATAGGTGTGTCAAGTTTGCTGTCACTTGTAACATATGTGTGTCAAGTTTGTGGAGTTTTAATGTCACTTGTAGCATAGGTGTGCCAATTTTGTTGAGGTATAATGTCACAGCATAGGTGTGTCCTTTCCATTGCAGACATGTTTTTGGGAATAAGCAGTACAGTTTTGACTGGTTTCTCTTTGCAGCAAATGCAAGTCAGACTCTCTTCATCAACAACTGTACCTCATTAGGTTCCGATCCAGGTTCTCTTCATCAAATGTTACTTTATCAGGCCCCAACTCTTTAAAATTTCTCTTGAAGTGTCTTTTCTTATTGATCCTTTTTAGTTTTTACTTCTTCCATGCAAGCATAATTTGAGAAAATAAGTATCACTACCTGACTATATTTGCATCCATTGTTACATGACTTGTTTTGTTGAACCAACATGACTTAGCACAATCTCTTTTGTTTTGAAATCATTTTCCCACTTGCTTCTGAAATAATATGGCAGACTATTTATTGAAACGTTCTTTAAATTCAGCATACTTACTTTTCTTTCTTTTTCTCTTGTTTCCACAATTAGTTTATTTGAGTAGGCTGGAGATTAATAACAATGACTTCCAAAAACTAGACATCTAAGGACAAAATAAAGCACTGATTACATGTATTTACTTTTCACATACTTAACTAGACTTTTAAAAGGATTATAGCATTCACCCCTATGATTCGGTGTATAACATAACATTTACAGTGTTGTCCAGGTTTGAAAAAATGGGACCAACTTTGCCCCTTCATTTGATAAAGTGGGCCAACTTCATAATAAAGTGAGAACATTTACATGATCCATTGTACCTATTATATCATGAAATTCCAAATAAATTACCTCCTTTACTTAAAGATTTTCCTCTTTGATTATGGATGCCTCTAACCATGCACTAACAGCATTGGAAAAGTTAAATACTTCCATTGTCTGCCCCTCCAAGTTAATCAGCCCTTGCAATGCGTTAGCTTTCAAGAAATTTCTTGAGGGTACGTGGATGTTGTTTTGGCATTTAAAGCCTCACTCACAATCAGCTGACTGCAAAGCATCCTCTCTAATGAATGCACTTAATATGTTAAAACTGAGGGCCTAAAGTTCTCACATCCAGTCATCATGGAGTTATTTTTCTTGGAAACTTTGCATAAGTTGCAATACATTTTATTTTCATCTGAATCATATTCTAGCCAGATATATATTCAAGTTTCTAGACTTCATAAATTTTTTCTTCTATTGTTCTGCATTTTGTAATCCAAATCTTCTTGAGAAGTTTGTTTTGGTTAGTATTTCATTTCAGCTTTTGTGGGTTTCTCTGCTTTGCTTAGTGCAGTCATGATCTCTGATGTCATTTTCTGAATACCAGCACAATCTTAGCACGATAAAGTGAAAAATAAATATGTTACTCGCTATTTCCTATATGCCTTTTAATAATGCCTTTTCATAAAACTTTGAAACTCATACAATTGCAAATTGCACTATATCAAGGTCACATCATGTAGCTGGTAGCACCTGACTACATAAATGACAGAGATGACAGATTTTCTTTGACAACAAATGTAAATTAAACATAGGTGAAATTTAGATCAATATGTTATTTTTATATTTTTAGTGAGGCTACTACTGTTCAAAGCCTAGATTGGTTCCTTGTCTCTTGAAAATTGATCAGAGTAATGGTCTAATTCTAACCTGGAAATATTATGGCATATATTGAGTAACATGTTTGTTTCTGGGTGATCCACAATTACATAACTTTAGGTTCAGTTGAACTGGGAAAATAGTCACCCTGATAGGTGCAATCAGAAATGATCACCAGATAGAATTTATTCATTTTCACTAAATAATAATTTAGAAAATTAGGGTCAATGACTGACTGGTACAACTGTATGAAATTAAAGATAAAATATATGCCATGTCAGTTTTATTTTTGGTGCATTGAATTTCTTTTTTTTTTTGCAGGAAATTGTGTCCATTTTGTGTGTGAATCTTGTAAGGGTGTGTCCTGGCTGAAACACTGCATTTACTATGATTTAATGCTTTGAAACCTGAACTGTTATTCCATCATTTACAGTTATTACATTTATGGAACTTTATTCAAATTAAGGGTATAACAAATGACAGGTCATAAATGAGGCTTAATTTGTCAACTAACCCCTCTTTTCTTTCTCCTTCACAGGTTCACTCAATCCTGTGGCTTGACTTATCTTTTCTTCTTCCAAGGAATCAGCACTAAAATGAAATGAAAATAAACAAATACATAAATATTTTTGCTAACAGTCACATGACCTTTGTTGTGTTCTTACCATTGTATTTTTATCTTCCATTTATACATCCAGAATGTTACCTGTTCTGCACAGACAGACAAATATACAGATCCTTGTGGATCCTGACATGGATAAATTATTAACAAAAAGGTTGAAAATTACTTCAATAAAAGATATACAAAAAAATTACCAGGTGTATCTGTGAGATAGTTGTGATCATTATACTGAACTATTTATTCAAATATCAGCTGTAAATTTCCAAAGATATTCTTTAATTTCCATGACATTAAGTTTCTGTTAATAGCGCACATAGGCGTTTTTTTTAAAAAACTGTAAGACAGTATAAACATGTCTAACTCATTCGTCATTTTTTTATTAATGAAAACAATACAATATACCAACTAAAATACTACTAGTCTTCAAAACCATGACACTAATTGGCATGTGTGCAACAGTTACACACCAATGAGGTCCAGCACCTTCTCACCTTAAAATAATAATTAGATAAACTCACATTTGTGGTTTGACCCTGAGCAGCCAAGTGGTCTAAAGCCCTTACCATTACATATCACTGCCATCTCACCTCTGTCTGTATGGGTTCGAGTCTTGGACAAAACCAATGTAAGTGAGAAAGCCAGCCGGTACCTTCTTATGGCTCGGTGGTTCTTTCTGGGGTTTTCCCAGGTTCTTCCTCCACCATTTATACTGGACACCATGTATAGCCTATCATGTGCTGAAAAATGGTGTTAAACTCTACAAGAACAACAACACATTTGTGGTTTTATATCCAGCTTTTGAAGAAAACTTTGCAGTCTAAGTTACTAACTGAAAATAAAACCAATATAATAAAGGTAAAATAAAATGGTTTGCAATATTAAATGCTACAGTTACTAAGAGATTGTCTTCATCCTGCAGAAATTAGATTGCTTAGCAAGTGATGTCACACCAACTGAACCTATGTAGTTCTACATAAATCTGTTGTAATGTGCTGCATATCTTTTACAGGCAAAGCACTATACCATAATTCCAGTAAATCATATACATGGAAGGTAGTATTTTTATGTCTTTATATGTAAGAGTTATGAGAGAGATTGGGTTGTTTTGAGATTTTGGGGATCTGATGGGCCAATGTGTAGGTATCTTTCATTTAGTCTTTTATTTTTTAATTATTTTATCTGCCTGTCCGGAATAAAACCGGGCAATAAATCTCTACTCGACCGACATGCATATTGTCTTTCCTATTCAGAATGGCTATATACCCAACGGTCGTGTGTAATAGCCAGTTTGTACAAACAAGGCCAAGAGTGTTGACCTGAAATGACAATCTACATGACCAGATGGTATATGGTCTTTTTTGTACTCTCTGCTAACGCCGGTGACCCAATTGACAAAGTAAGGATTTTAAAACAAGCGCATGAAATGTTTAGGAAACATATTGCACAAATCAAGAACGGGAATGAAGTTATAACGATAGAGCTATATTAGTCAACAATTTCGACATTTATCGAAATTAGGGAGTACTCAAACCGGCGTTTGACATGCTTGACAATATGACCAATATCTAGCTTTAATTAACCATTTAAATCTGCACCAAACCTATTCGATGTGTTGTTAGCACCCATTGCTCAATGTTTATATGCCACTGTGTTTAATTTGTGATTTTCTCTTCTTTTTAGCTTGCTCCCCGCCATGTTGTTCTTTCATGTCATGCGGTCTACTTCGGTAACGTTCAAAGAGTGCGAGACCTCACTCAGCATCCAAACTATCGCTATTAGCAATCCTTAGCAACAGCAGTAAACACAATATTTGCCGCTTAAGACACATTGATTTTATTTTATTATTATTGAAAAATATTAAAGGGTAAAAGGTTAAAATACCAACCTGGTAATTTTTTTTATACAAACCGTTGTAGACATTCCACAGTTGCTCATGCTTGTTGTAAGAGAATATAATCTGTCTCCAGTTCATTACGAATTATACACGACGTTTTAAATATCCTAGCTACGCAAATGGATCCACGCATCCGTATCAAGATTACATACGAGTTAAAGATCTCAATTTTCATTTACAGGCTCAGAATATTTGATTTCCACAATCTGTTCAATTTACCGAAGGTAGCTGCTGCAATGACAATCCTTGGTTTATTTCTGCCATAAGGTCTCCATCTCAGCAAAAATGCAGATATGTATTCACTTAGGAACTTGGAACTAAACTGAACTGGTGGGCTTAAAGCCCCTCATTTATACTATTTATATTACTGGAAAGTTCTAAAATGTTCTAGAAGTTACTCCAACTATACTCAGCACTGAATCTATCTGGAATGTTCTGAAAAATAGGTAAATTTAAAAAATATCATTGTCCTTTTCACAAAAGCATAGTTTGTGGGGAATAACAGCCATTTTCTATACAGGAACAAAACTAATTATTTAAAACAAACTTTGCTTTTGTGACCTGGACAAAAATATTTTGCATAAATTATAAACACTGCTATGGTTTTCTACTTTATATTAAATATCTGCTCAGCTCTGTCACTCACATTGTTCAAAATATCCCGAATAATACACCCCCACTTTGTAACGTCTACCTCTTAGAAAGTGGGGTGGTTAATTAGATTTAATATAAAGTAGAGAACCATAGCAGTGATAAAGTGTTTATTATTGACATTAGGAATTACGAGAATGAATTGAGTCAATATGTTCCGAAATGGACCGAAATCCTGTATAAAAAACATAACTGCAGGAGTACAGGTAAATGGGGCCACATCGGAACAATTTGATATACAAAGGTCAGTGAGGAAAGGGTGCCCACTGTCAATGCTATTATACGTAATAGCAAATGAAATTTTAAGAATCAGAATAAGAACTAATAAAAAATTAATGGAATAAAACTTCCTAATTTAATAGAAAAAAATTAAAATGCTTCAGCACGCAAGTGATTGCACTAACTTTATAAGAGACCCATGTTCCTTTAAACACTTAGAAATGAAGTATGAATTAATAGAAAAAGCGTCGAAGGTCAAAGATAAAACATGATAAAACAGAAATTTAAAAATAGAAAATTGGAGGGGTAAAACCACCTCCCCCCTTAAAAGACAGAGTTAAAACGTTAGAAGTCTTCTTTAGAAAAAAAGACGAAGAAAACTATAAATATATGTGAAAAAAATAAATAAAAGAGAACATTGAAATCTGGGCACTAACGCCACTGTGCAATAAAATCTTAAAAAATTATATAATGATATTATTAAATATATTTTAGGTTATAAATCCCACTATATAGTGAAGGATACACTATATAGAGCAAATAAAATGGGATGTCATATTGGTTTGATTTTTTTAAATTAGAAACAGGGAGGATGTGTATAGAAATAATTCATTATCTAAATATTTGATAGTATCAAGAAAATTTAAATATATTAAGGATGGGATACTTAAATATAGGGATGTAAAAGAGCTATGGAAATTAGACAAATACGGAACTTACGAATGGAATAGGGAAGACCAGACAAACAAATAAGTGAAGTAAAGTAGAAGAAGAAAATGGGGGGGGGTAACTGGGAAAGAACATGATATATTGGGCAGGAATCAAATTATTGTAAATATAGAGCTTGATGTTTAAATACTTACACAATACATGGTTAACGGTGGATGTTGCTATTAAAAGACACAATATAAGAATAATACCAAAACGTCCAATGTGCAAATAAAAACAACCCAGCTATCCAAAATTGCATGCAATAGTAGAATATGAGAAGAGAAGACATGATATATTAAAACTAATTGCACTAATTTCAAAGAAAGAGAGATACCGAAAGAGTATACTATTATATCTGGATGGGAATTTCGAAAAACGAAACACTCTAATGGGAATAGTAGTTTATATATAATATCAACAATGATGTCCTGTGGGCAGGTGATTGTGATAAATAAGAAGCCTGTCGCGCAGATCGTCATAACCAGGAGGTGGAGGATGGCGTAGTGGTTTCGGCCAACGATGCTCCAGCAACCCCATGAGTGATCTTTGCTGCGCTTGCTAACATTTCCACGTGGTTTCTCGTTTCTGCGCGGACTGTGAAATATTTTTGGTAACATCTGGCTTTTGTATCCATGTTTGCTTATATTAGCATAATTTACTTTTAACGATTATATTTTATCCACGGAAGTCTTTGCCTCTTAAAGCAATCATGGCTTTCATGCCTCCTTAGATCATCCAACTGGCGATTCGTTCTCCGATGTAGGAATTATCGCATTCAGGTCATGAATAAGATCCACGTCGGAGTCTTGTTGTACACATATGTTGATGCTTGGTACGCAAGGCATTGTCGAAAATAACATGCAGCAACAGCACGATTTTTAGGTGCTACACCGGGCTTTGGTTGGTTATTAAAATCAAGTCGTATATCAAGTCATGCACCATGTTTGCAGTAATTTTATCCAGAGATGTTCTTTTCACAAGTGTATTTACTTCATGGTGTCCCCAATAGCATCGTCAATGCTTGCAGAAGCGACATCACCAACGCCTTTTTTTAAAACCCGGACCATGTGAGTCCACTACTTTTCCCTGTTTCCGTAGTCGTAAACTTCCACCTCGAATAAAAGTTACTGTAATTGTAGGTTGTCACGTGTTTGAACCGCATAAGTATTTCCAAACTCAGGTCATGCACTGATCATTGGTCCTGCTTGATCAAGAAAAACTCAACTGTTGTTGAATATGAAGTGTAAACGTTTGTGAATGCTTTGTTCCTTGGCTGACGATTAACTGTGTTATGATGTTTTAAAAGATTTTCAAAAAGAATTGAGTGACAAGGGATCGTCCACCATCTGTTTCTTTTCCACTATCGATGAAACACCAGTCATTAACAATTTGGGTTCAAACAAAAACAGTTTACGACAATGTGATGCCTGAACACCAAAACCGGTCCAGCGCAAATATTTTCACGAGGTCGACACAACAACACCGACATGATTTAGTAGGCTCAATGATACGCACAAGGGCCTGAAGTAATTCGTGAGAACTGTAACATGCTGTTAATATTTTGTAGCATTGACGCGAATGGTTTTTCAAACATCGATTGATTTTGGTGTGCCGCTAACAACTTTTGGGGTGAGTTAAGTAAAATATCTGCGCGAATTACAAAGTACCCGTATAGTTGGGACGGAATTTGCAGTAGCGGGAGTAAATATCGTGCTGGTCTGGACAAGAACGTGTATTATACGACAATTTAACAATATATAAAATATTAGCCATGGAAGTAATAGAAAAGTATGAAACGCTACGTCGCAAAACCGCTTTTGAACACCAGGAACAGATTCGTAATGTTATAGAAGGCTTCAAAAGTGTCCGAGATATGTTGCAATCGCGATAAACTGCACGAGAAGACCCCACGGTGGGCTTTCAAGAGACACTTGCATCAGTGTTTATACCAACAAGGAAACTGAGTCACGTGTTCAGGTTATTTCAAAGGCTACTAAAGCAACAATGGAATAAGTGGCAGCAATATGCGGGAACAGAAGAAATGTGTCCAATTCGTAAAAAAAGCCAAATGCACTAAGGATATACAAATGCAAAAAGAGACTCCATAAACTATTGAACAGGCACCAAAACATCATGTAGATAGTGGTCTAAGAAAAGGAGACTTTGGTTGCTAATTCAACGGCACCTTCTAAGTGTAAGTCTTTTAAATTTAACTAACTTGGCCGTCAAAATATCGGAAAGGATCTTTTAGCATTTGCAGTTAATGTTCCCAGTATTTGGAAACAGTATGCAACGAAACAATATTTTAATAAAATTAAAACCCATTCCAACAAAGCAGTAGACGTACGTTGGGTTGAGTGAGTATATCGGGAGAAGTTCAAAAAAGCCTGCACCAAAGGGCACTGAATGGAAGAAATTTAATAACAAAGTCAAAGCTGACTCAGGAGACCGTGAGTTGAGAAACAGCAATCGGAAGAACTCCGATTTTTTTTCACACAGGAAACACTAGAGAGTTGGATTGAGCAACAACCAAAATAAGGTGAAGGCCTTGGTGGACTGCGTGACCTAACAATCTCTCAGAATAGGCGGAAACACGTGTGAAATCAATTCGTGCGGGCAACAACACACGAGACGTCATTAATGAGGCCACATTGTGTTTTCAGCGATTGCTCGCCAAAGATATGATGGACAAAAAATATCACGCTTTGATGCATGAACTTGTTGAAGATATCAGTGATGTATACGACGACACCAATGATGAGTTCCGAAAAGACCGAGACGCTGCGTGTGCAACGTGAAATGTACGCCAAGATACAAGATTTTGTTGGAAATACAACTCAACTCGTTACCTTAGTGACCACAATCTGATCAAGAAAACCAGAATTTAGTGTGATTTTTTTTTTCTACACCTGTTACTGCTGGGAAATCACAAACACACACTTGAGATCGCACTTGCGTCGCCGCGAGTTTATTACAGTTTGCCTAATATCCAATCACGACCGTTGGGTGGTCGGTCTGCCCGCCAATTAAACATTTCTATTTTCACACGATCGTGGAGCAAGCTGTGGTGTGGTAGTACTTCTTCAGGCGCGCACAACATTACCTCAACCAACGATGAAGTCCGGCAATGAATTTCAGTATTAACCGGTAGAAACAGTAGTAGTAATGGTGAAAGCAGTAAAAGTAGTAGCACTTGTCAGAGGCGTAGCTATGATATTTTGCGCCCGGGGACGAGCTATAAAATTGGCGCCCCAGCCCCCTCCCCGTTTAATCACATTTTTCTATTACATTGAATAATGAAAACAATTTAAATTTTAATAACACATTGGTTGGCAGGCAGCAGCATCACTGTGGATGGCAGACGTATCAGAAGACACGTCAGCTGAGCCGCTGCAGCGATCTTGTGACCGATTTATTACCCTTGTTTACTTATTATAATGTAACGTTGTAAGCCTCGTTTTGGCGCCCTGTACCTTGGCGCCCGGGAACATATGTACACCCCCCCTGCCCCACCCTAGCTACGCCTCTAGTACTTCTGTTGCTCTTGTTTTTATTCCACTTGTTAATGTTTTTGTCGTAGTTGTAGCAGTAATAGTAGTATTAGTACATGTAGTATAGTAGTACTAGTAGTGGGGATGCAAATGAGAGGGCATTAAACTTTGCAGAATAATGCGATGTAGTATTGTAAATTAAACGCCTTGCTATGCAATCTTTTCCCCTGTCAACAGCAATGTTTACTTAGTAATAACTTCCAGGTCATAGATACTGAAATACAAAAGTCGAACCCAATGGAAAAAAAAAATGAATATATTGTTATTATTTCGGCAACTATCAGCATCTGTCGTCACATGAATGACGTTACTGATGTGGGCGTTCTCCGATAAAGCCACAGAAAAGTTGCTCAGAACACGAGATTTGTTTTTGGCGTGGTTAACATTAATAATCACTGTGCAAGCGGATATACTGAATGGGCTATCGTTCTTTGCGGCGTGTACAATTAAAGAGTTTGTCTTTATTTAGTAGTTACGTTGACCTTTTGTAGTGAGGATTTTATTTGTTCCGTTTATCTTTTCTTTTTTTTTTACCCTCCCCCCTAGTTTATGGAATTCGTCATCAAACTGTTGCCGCCAGCGTCACTGTCGTTGACCTTAATGTTCAAGGCGTATTCAGTTGGCAACATTTTTAAGGTCAAATGTATAGCTTCAGTCGTACCGTACCGGCGTTTTAGAAAATAGGTACATATTTGCCATTCACAAGTCCAGTGTTGCAAATGATAGAATAAAAAAAAATAATGCGAATTTAAAGGAGAAAGTAATTGGTAGCAAATCCTAAAATCAAACAAGTTTGTTTTTTGGACATTGTTGCCTCTCCTACTCCACCCCTACTCAGTATGCTGGATAGAAAGAAGACAAAAAAGAAAATTGAAAGAGAAAGGACATAAAGGTAAAAATTAAAATGGTGACGGTAGCAGAAAAATGGTTAAAACGTATTATTATTATTATTATTATTATTATTATTATTATTATTAATTGGGAAGTTTACATATTATAGCCTTACGATTTTAGTTGACATACATAAGCTTAATCATTTCAAGTTGCCTGATAAACTGTGAGAGAGATGAGTTGATATGCTTTAAGATTCTCTGTTTCTTTCTCTCATTTTTAAAGGAACGGGAAATAGGTCTTTTTACTTGACCCTGATGACTTATGATATAACGTTTTGGAGACGTGATACGATTGATAGTTTAGTAGTTTCATTCATGTTTTTCTTTCGTTCCATTTTTCTTACAAACTACCATTAGTTTAAGATAATAGCGAGAAAGGTTTGTACTGAGGTATATGGTTCATGCTAGGTCCGGACAAACTGATAACGTAATTGCGTCTCTGATACGCTCGCCGGTAAACAGATAAAAGCTCCAGATAAACGACAGTACAAAAACATTTAGAATGCTAGAAGTTCAATGACATCGAGGCAGATACACGTGTTCTAAAATATAAATAGATTAGTATCGCTCAGGAGACGTAACTAGTAACACTTAAGAAGCGGTGCTTAAAAGGGTGGGGGAGGTGGTTAAGACATTTGGCGCCGCGTATGACCCAGAGATCAAAGTGTGATACCAAATTCCGACAAACAGCAATACAGATAGCTTTTAGGTTGTCAGAGTTAATCATACGATCCTCACGGCAAGCTATCTTGTCATGGACCCTTTGTTATTTGAATTTTAATTAAATTATGAATTCAAGATGCGTGCTTAACAAGAACTTGATACAGTTATTACCTGTCTGTAAGTCGGGACGGTTTGCAGAAACATGAGATTTAGATAGATCTTCCTTGTAGTTGGCGGTCAATTATACGAGCGTGGATATTTCTCTTTGATTCTAGTAGCATTGCGACTGAAACTACTCACATTGTAGTAGTGTAATGAAATTTTCAATGATATGTTTTCGCATGAAAGAACATGATTTGTAAAAAAAATATTCGTTTGTCTGTATTACTTATTTTTTTTTTGATTTATGACTGAAAGAGAAAACAAAAGAAAGAAAGAAACAGACAGTCAAAACAAATATGAGGAAAAATTAACAAACCATTGAATTTCTGCTGGTTTTCGGATATACATGTGAGAAAATATTTTTTATAGCCCATATGTATGTATGTATGTATGTATGTATGTATGTATGTATGTATATATATATATATATATATATATATATATATATATATATATATATATATATATATATATAATAAACTGACGACGAACAGTACGAAACTAGTAACTAACTAGCCTAAGCGCTTTCGACTCTTAATGAGTCTTTTTCAAAGGCAAATACAAAACATATCGTATATATGTTTTGTATTTGCCTTTGAAAAAGACTCATTAAGAGTCGAAAGTGCTTAGGCTAGTTAGTTATTAGTTTCGTACTGTTCGTGGTCAGTTTATTGCATCTATTTTAATTAATCCCTGACACACGTGATCCCTTGGTGGATCCAGTATGCTTGAAAGGGTTGTTATTCGCCATATGATTTGTATTCTATATATATATATATATATATATATATATATATATATATATATATATATATATATATATATATATGTATGTATGTATGTATGTATATATGACAACACAAAAAATGAAAATTTCTAGTGTTTTAAGTGTTTTAAGTGCAAAACACAAATCCGCTGTAATATGGTTTTGACGCAACTGATATTGTATATCAAAACAGTGAAGAAGAATTCTATATTTCAGACTGCATAGTCCATATATCTAAATTAAAATACGGATATAGAGTAAAACATTGTATACACAAAAGAACATATATATCATATGTACAAGTATGCAGATACATTTACAACAATTAATTGCGCCCTGCATTGTTAAAAAATGAAGTTAAGTGACACATTTAAATTGTAATTTGTTCCATCTACTAATAATATGAGAATTTAAATGAACGTCATAGTTCCAAAGTGATTTCAATATACAGTTTTCACTATTAGATAGTCTTGTTATCATTGAGAATACATACTTTCTCATTACTTCCTCAAAACTGAATACATTATAATTTACAAACATGTTGGAGGCACTGTTCCATCTAGGAAGACCTAATAGAAAGTGAAGACTATTATTATAACCAATTACTAGTTTTCTTTTCACATTTTCACTAAAGTTTGTCCACAGTAGAGCACAATACATAGTGCAGCAATAAGATTTGAATAATCTGATTTTGATACGCAATGAACAAGGCTTACATTTGCGTAGAAGCATGTTTGTTCGAGTACACAAATATCGAGAATGTCTCATCATATCTTCATTATCTGACTGATTGGATTTCAAAATATGGCCCAAACACATATAACTGTCGACATACATAAGAGCATTGCGGTTAAGATGTACAGAGGGAGGTGATGGAAATTTAAAAGAAGTTGGCTGAAAGACCATGCATACTGATTTTTGTGTATTATAGATGATATCATTTTCTAATGCATATTGTTCACATGTTTTCAATAATTTTCCTAAACCTGCGACAGATGGACTAATCAGTGACATTATCATCAGCAAAGCTAAAATTGTTAAGAAAAAGCCCATTTGGTGGCAGACGTAACCCTACGTTGCAATGGCTCAACATACTATTTAACTCGTCTATGTAAATATTAAATAACATAGGGGAATAATTACCTCCCAGCCTTACCCCATTGGTTACATGGAAAGGGCTGGATATTACACTACCCCATCGCACGTAATACTACTGTTTTCCATACTAGTTGACGAAAGTATGAACTATATATACAGGAATTTTAATTACCAGCAACTTTGTAAAGAGTGTCCAATGAGTGACTCTATAAAATGCCTTACTAGCGTCTAAAAAAGCATGCAAATACTGGGCTGCCATGTTCCACATAATAGCTGACGGTTTCCTTAAAGGCAAATATACATAAATCTGTAGAATGCTGCTTTTTAAATCCAAACTGATTATCGGAGATTATGACTTCGCATCTGTGTAGTTTGATGCATTCGATTATTTTTGAGATATAGTTGTAAGAGCTATAGGTCTGTAGTTATTTTTGTCCGCTAGATTACCAATTTTGCTTTTTAGTAGCGGTATAGTTGTAACTTTTGTGAAATCATACATACCGGTACATAGTTATGCACAAACATACAATTAAATAAAACCAATAAAAGATCATGAAGTCTAGTGAAATAATTCATGCTAGACTGAAAAATTGATTTAAAATAATGGCAAAAAAGCGATGAAATTAAAATGTTAGGGAGACAGTACAAACACGACCTTCATTTTTACTGTTTAAATAATGAACACGAGGTACGTGTAATCCGTAGAGAAACCACAAAACCCTGGCACATATTAACACTGGAGGACTCCAGTTCAGATATTAACATTGGAAGATTCCAGTCCGTTAATTATATACTCCTGCTTCTAATGTGGAGAGCGTGCTAGAAGCACATTGGCAGTCTGTGTCTGGTACGATGGCGTTAAGAGTTAGAACAAATAATAAAAATAAAAAGTAGTACAAAACCGTACTCCTATCACGTGATTCAATGTAGTATAATTAACTAGTTCCGTCAACTTAAGTTATCAAACCAACCATATTGAACGAGACCAAACTTTACTACACGAAACAAATTTTGTTTTTGACATTCAAGCCATTTAATATTTATGATGATTAAAATTAGATAGCAATTAATATCTTAACAGACATAGAGCGATCGGTAAAGTATTGTCAAATACCTTAAACATAGCCTTGATATATAGTAAAATACACCTGACCTTGAACATAGCCTTGATATATAGTAAAATACATTTGACCTTGAACATAGCCTTGATATATAGTAAAATAGACCTGACCTTGAACATAGCCTTGATATATAGTAAAATATACCTGACCTTGAACATAGCCTAGATATATAGTAAAATACACCTGACCTTAAACATAGCCTTGATATATAGTAAAATACACCTGACCTTGAACATAGCCTTGATATATAGTCAAATACACCTGACCATGAACATAGCCTTGATATATAGTAATATACACCTGACCTTGAACATAGCCTTGATATATATTAAAATACCCCTGACTTATAGGCAAATCCTTAAAAATTCATCTCCAAAAACATCATTTATCGATGGCAACAAGCAGACCATTGAGACATAATTATTCCTCAGGTACTATGAAACATAAAATGATAGCTGTAAATAAAACACGTGTGTGTATGATTTTTTATGTAGCTTTGAACAATTTTTTTCAGTTATATCGCTACGATGTCTGCATTGTGGTAGTTTATAGAGGTGCCTAGCCAGGGCCGGATTAAGGCCTTTGGGGGCCCTGGGCACAACCAACATAGGGGACCATAGCTTTCCTGCTTTGTTCATAGATATAGTAACAGTACAACAGTATTAACAACACTTCCTGTAAAATCAGACAATAATATAAGGAACCCTTTAGTCTCGGGAGCCATGGACACGTTGCCCACCTTGACCTATGGATAATCCGACCCTGTATCTAGCACTGGGGCATCATGCCACATACAGGTACCATTATGTCCCACCCAATCACATTATCCTAACATCGTGCCAACCAGTTCTAACACTAACCTCGTAATGCCGAGAGCCTAGCGAGGCAGCAGTTTCATTTTTCTTTGGTATGACTCGGCCATGGTTCATGCCCGCAACCTCCCGCATCCGATGCCGATGCTCTTGCACTAGACCATTTAAGCAGTCGAAACCCTTGTAATTATTACAAACCTAATAGATAAACTGAATAAAGACAAAATTAACACAAAAGGCAAAATATGTGATGAACATCAACTGCTCTAGAGACAATAGAGCACTTATTTTTTACGAGGCAGGGGCGTACCTAAATTAATTGGAACCCGAGGCCGATCCTTCCCTTTGCACCCCACAAATAATTTTAAATGTAAACACACATGAATATATATTATGTTTGCAAGTAGATTTTTAAACAGTGCAGCGCTGTCATAAACAAGCTAGAAAATTGTTACTTTGGCGAATGTTTCATTTAGTTAGAAAATTTTGGTATTTCAAAACTCCCGATAGCACCTTCCTCCTTCTGCATGTCACCCAGGGCGGACTCCCCCCTCCGCACCCCCTTGGTACGCCGCTGTTATGAGGTTCTGGACAGACAAATATAGTTTTTAATGAAATACATCCAAAACCACAATGAAGTATTCTCGATGGCGACCTGTTGAGGTATGGGGTTGCCTTTCAGGTTGAACAACCAAACACCGTGGGAGGATGCTTGCGATTTTGGCTCCAGGGATATTATATTTTGAAAACAAATATGACCCAAATGGACTTAAGGTCCCACACCTCACTGACATATGCTACATATTAAAATGGAATTACATTTGGTTAAGAAATCTGTTTTTGTAGAATGTTTTATAAAGAAATCTCTTTCTATGCTGTTGATTGCAGATGTTATAAAAACATGGTGTCTACTAGATTAATTTATTCATCTCGATGGAGGGAACATCATCATTTTTTTTTGTAATGGCAAAGCTTCCACAAGCTAGGGCACTATTGGTAAAATTGTGTACAACCGCCTTTAAAAGAAATTTTTATCTTTTCTATAGCAGCAGCCATATCTTGCCATGATGCCTTCTGTCAAAGGAATAATTTGTGAAAACTTTTAAGCCCTTCTTGCCATGATGCCTTCTGTCAAAGGAATAATCTGTGAAAACTTATAAGCCCTTCTTGCCATGATGCCTTCTGTCAAAGTAATAATTTGTGAAAACTTATAAGCCCTTCTTGCCATGATGCCTTCTGTCAAAGTAATAATTTGTGCAAACTTATATCAGCCATTCTTGCCAAGATGACTTTTTTAAATGTAATAACCAGAGACTGTTAAGAAGACAAATATAAAAGAATTATTAAGTAATGGCATTTAAGTACTAGCGGCAATATTTGATGGCGAGTTGGTATCATTTATGTAGATTTAAAGACCTTAATGCAAGAATGTTAAGTTTAATTTTGGAAATATTTTGCAGAGCTTTTTTTTTTAAGAAGAATACATTAATGCTTGTTTCATTCTAAAAAAAATTATTTTTCATAACGCTGACCATAGGTAATAGCGCATTGGCATCAGCTGTATAAAATGTATAGCGCATTGGTATTGGTTGAATACAATGTATAGCGCATTGGTATTGGTTGAATACAATGTATAGCGCATTGGTATCGGTTGTATAAAATGTATAGCGCATTGGTATCGGTTGTATAAAATGTATAGCGCATTGGTATCGGTTGAATACAATGTATAACGCATTGATATCGGTTGTATAAAATGTATAGCGCATTGGCATCGGTTGAATAAAATGTATAGGGCATCGGTTGTATAAATTTGATACAAAAATTGTTTACCTGAACACCTATTATATTTAGACAAATACCGAAGGACTTCTTTAAGAAGAAATCGTTTAAAGTCAGTATGCCTTTAGTTACGAAGTCTATATTTGGTTGCAGACAGGTATCATTTGTATAGATGAAAGCCATGTAAACAAGGATCAAATTTGGTAATACATTAAGACAATTTTCATTTTTTAAAATAAAAGTTATTTAACCTTTTTTAATTTTATATGAACAATGGCTATATTGGATAACGGGTCAGCACTCATTAAATTTCTTATTGATCTTAGTCACAGAATGTTTCATGTAAAATCACGTGCAAGTTAGTCAAGTGGTATTTGAGAAGAAGTTGTAACAGCAATTAGCAAAGGAACGAAGCATGCTGAAAGAAGAACTAAAAAGTGAACATCATATTTTACCTGAAAATTCCAAGTAAGTGGTTTAGTTAAAAAGAAGCAAAAGCCAAAATAATCTTTATTATTTCAACAATTGCCACTGATTTCTTTTAAACACACAAATAAACAAACTTATCTAATTTTAATTTTGATTTCCAAAAGCCAGAACCTACTTTCCACTTCTAAGCTTGAAAAAGTTATTTCCAACTATAAATTCCAACAGACATAAATATTCATTCACAAAATAAGAACATACTCCATTTAGTCTAAACTTGGATAAATATTTCAACCTATAAATTCCAATTTATTTAAGAACGGAGTTTCGTACAATATTCTATATCGAGTTTCAACTGCGGTATTTCTTCATCACGAATGACATTTCAAAAACCATGCAAACAGCTTCAACTGGGAAGAAACGTTTTTCAGATTGACACACTGTCAATCCAATTAAATTTAATTACCATAAAAAAATGTGCCAGGGACAAATATTTGGCAAGAAACATTTTGACATAAACACCAGGTGTCTAAAGCTATTTTCTTTATCAATTAGACGACACCACTCCTTGTGCGCACGATTAAAAGGTAAGAATAAGAAAAAGGGGATCCTGTTTCAGTCTTAGAATGGTTTACACTTCGTTTGGTAGATAATAAATTAAAAAACAAATCAATTGTCACACAATGCAAGGCATCTAAACACGATAATGATACCTAAGTCCTATATGATAGTAGCTGATAGGGGTCTACGGGTAAGGACTCCGACATCTGTATTAGTTCAAACATTCGAGTGGGCGCAGAAGGTGGATATAGTATTCCAAACTGTGGGAAGAGTGAACAAAAGGGAAGTGAGGCGAAAAAGTGTCCTTAATAATTAAACGTGAAGGATGGGACAAACATACAAAATAGGAATTGATCCAAAAGACGGCATAAGGTATACAAACATCTATGTAGATGGACATACACATTCTTACGGACTAAAACACGCCTTTGCTGACCAACACTCACCTTCACATAACAATACACATCTTACAAGCGATCGCACATTCACACGTACTCAACACCCATCATAGCAAACAAATGTAATGGAGAGCTGGTGATGATAGTATAGTATCATGACCAAAACGTATCAAATTAGGGGAATACGACACTTACAAAAGCGATATCTGTATGGACGATCAAATTTTGTTATCAGTAACCACATTTATTGATTCTATATTAGCGCAGGCTTATCCTCACAAGGGCTCGTACTCCAACGCTCGTATCAAACACAAATGTTCAATGTAGCTCTGTCTGGCAAATATGGCCATCTGTGTTCTGTCCTTAAAACAGCCCACTTTGTGGTGATGTGGAAAGGGAAGGATGGATTAAAGTGAACAATAGAAATGGTGGTGGAACACAGTAGACTGAGCCACATGTTGCTTCATTGAGAATGCATAGTACGACTGGTGAAAACCCACACTTTAATATATCAAGATCGGCGCAATAGATTCAACTAGACGTAAATCTATTCGTTTGCAAAGCCAGTAAAAATGACGATGCGAGAATCCCAGTGGGTTGAATATTATCCATTATGGTCAATACTTTTATGCATTCATTGTTTAGTTACGTGAATTTGTAACTGGATGAAAAACTGGTCAGCAGCAATGATCAGTGGTGGAATATAAGACGGTGAACAATATGTTGCTTCTCCAAGAATGGATAGTTAGACTAGTAGACACCTCGTTTTAAGATCTCAACAGCAGATTCTTCAAGTAGTTTCGGCATCTCCATTACAATATACGAACGACTCAGCTTAACGCCTTTGTCCTCTAAGGTTGCAGAATACAATGTTTTAGTGAATCAGTTTCAAATGGATTCAATCAGTGCTGACGAAGGAGGGAACACCAATCACGTACACTAAGAATGTGCTCATCTGTACTATCTTCCCCTCAGAAACACATTATTAGTTTGAATATTGGGACATTAAGAAAATTTTGACAAATATTTTATCATGAAAGGAAGTTATAATGAAACTTCGTTTTCATATATGATTTTCTAGTGATTTGTAAAAAAAAAAACAACTATCCAACATTTGATGGTCAGCTCAGGGAATTCCAAGCAGTCTTTTTTGAGAGCAGGGGAAAATGTTGAGATCCAAATGGACAAGCATTGGAGAAATGCCTTTAAAACCATGCTGCCACTAATGAAAGATTTCCTGACATCTACTAAAACCAAACCCCATATATCTTTTATACATTACGTATTTTGATATAAAGGTATTGTACAAAAAGAGTTTTGAACCCGGTGTCTTCACTCTGAACATAATATTTTCACGATTTAGACCCATTTAAGTATCAAGTTTTGTGTTGTATACCTGTATAAATATACAAACTAAACATTATTCCATGCACGTTCTGGATCGATAAGAAGATTACAAAATAAGCACAGGTAACCGATAATATACACACTTAATTGTCAAACACTGTTGCAAGTCTGATCTTGCAAGGGTTGAACATTCATAAAAATTTATAGTTAAGGCAAGGCTGTACATCTACTCTGCGCAAGGACTAATAAGTAATATACTTCTTCGTCACAGCAAATATTTACCCATCAGGATGAGAGAACGAGCAGTTTGCCTGAAACAAGTATACAATAAGAAAACTGAAACGTCGAAACAAACTAGCCTTGATTTAGTATTAAGGTCGCAGTCAGTACATGGTCCTGAAACAAGTAGTTATTAAACTGCCGATGTTGTGAACCCAACCTGAGACGTACTGTTGCCCCTACCATAAGTGTAATTTTAAATGATAATAATACGATACAACCGTACATACTTGTATGTAAGGGTGAGTGTTTAAAAGGATGAATATTTGTATGCAAGGGTGAGTGTTTGAAAGGATGAATATTTGTATGCAAGAGTGAGTGTTTGAAAGGATGAATATTTGTATGCAAGAGTGAGTGTTTGAAAGGATGAATATTTGTATGCAAGAGTGAGTGTTTGCAAGGATGAATATTTGTATGCAAGAGTGAGTGTTTGAAAGGATGAATA
Source organism: Potamilus streckersoni (assembly GCA_016746295.1). NCBI lineage: Eukaryota > Metazoa > Mollusca > Bivalvia > Unionida > Unionidae > Potamilus > Potamilus streckersoni. The sequence goes on from JAEAOA010000587.1 coordinate 1,540,643, forward strand.
TTTGTATGCAAGAGTGAGTGTTTGAAAGGATGAATATTTGTATGCAAGAGTGAGTGTTTGAAAGGATGAATATTTGTATGCAAGAGTGAGTGTTTGCAAGGATGAATATTTGTATGCAAGAGTGAGTGTTTGAAAGGATGAATATTTGTATGCAAGAGTGGGTGTTTGAAAGGATGAATATTTGTATGCAAGAGTGAGTGTTTGAAAGGATGAATATTTGTATACAAGGGTGGGTGTTTAAAAGGATGAATATTTGTATACAAGGGTGAGTGTTTGCAAGGATGAATATTTGTATGCAAGGGTGGGTGTTTAAAAGGATGAATATTTGTATACAAGGGTGGGTGTTTGAAAGGATGAATATTTATTAGTATGGAAGAGTGCTGATCATAATATCATACTATACTGATCACCATCCTCTCAATACATTTTTTTCTTCTCTTAGTTGAGTGTGAGGTCATGATGTATTCTGTAAGAAAAAGTATTGGTCTGTGTGAGTTTTAGTCCAATATATTGTGCCTTTGTCTATACTGGTATTTACATGTTATCAGATGTCTCTGACCCTCTAACAATGTGTTTATGTGTGTGTGTGTGTGTGTGTGTGTGTGTGTGTGTGTGTGTGTGTGTGTGTGTGTGTGTGTGTGTGTGTGTGTGTTGCTATCCTGTTCAATATCGGACCCCCAGACCATCAGGTTTGGACAATATTTAAGGTACTAGGGGAATATTCTCTTATGCATCTTTTGTAAAGTTATGGACCAAAGCTGTAGCCAATCTAATGAAGCACTTCCACCAAGTTACAGTATACTGTATGAATTACAAAGCTAATTAACACAACTGTATCTAATCTACTGAAACACTTCCTCCAATGTTCAGTATTATATACTGTATGAATTACAAAGCTAATTAACACAACTGTATCTAATCTAATGAGACACTTCCTCCAATGTACAGTATTATATACGGTATGAATTACAAAGCTAATTAACACAACTATATCTAATCTAATTAAACACTTCCACCAGCCTGCAGTATCATATACTGTATGAATTACAAAGCTAATTAACACAACTATATCTAATCTAATTAAACACTTCCATCAACCTGCAGTATCATATACTGTATGAATTACAAAGCTAATTAACACAACTGTATCTAATCTACTGAAACACGTCCTCCAATGTTCAGTATTATATACTGTATGAATTACAAAGCTAATTAACACAACTATATCTAATCTAATGAAACACTTCAACCAACATATGGTATTATATACTGTATGAATTGCAATAGCTAATTAACACAACTATATCTAATCTAATGAAACACTTCCACCAACCTGCAATATCATATACTGTATGAATTACAAAGCTAATTTACACAACTGTATCTAATCTAATGAGACACTTCCTCCAATGTACAGTATTATATACGGTAGGAATTACAAAGCTAATTAACACAACTATATCTAATCTAATTAAACACTTCCACCAACCTGCAGTATCATATACTGTATGAATTACAAAGCTAATTAACACAACTGTATCTAATCTACTGAAACACGTCCTCCAATGTTCAGTATTATATACTGTATGAATTACAAAGCTAATTAACACAACTATATCTAATCTAATTAAACACTTCCACCAACCTGCAGTATCATATACTGTATGAATTACAAAGCTAATTAACACAACTGTATCTAATCTACTGAAACACGTCCTCCAATGTTCAGTATTATATACTGTATGAATTACAAAGCTAACTAACACAACTATATCTAATCTAATGAAACACTTCAACCAACATATGGTATTATATACTGTATGAATTACAAAGCTAATTAACACAACTATATCTAATCTAATGAAACACTTCAACCAACATACAGTATTATATACTGTATGAATTGCAATAGCTAATTAACATAACTAGTTGAAAATGTTACTACAAACATTTTGTGGGTCTTCAGTCTGATATCATATTGCCATACTTCTGCAAAGCTTAAAATAAAGGCATGCAAGACTATTTTATAAATTACATCAACATGACATCAGAAATAAAGTGTTCTTGATATGATGCGGTCATTTTGTAATACTTCAATGCGAGTTCTATTCTGAAATACTATTGACATCAAAAGTATACCAAAGTTCTCTTCTTGACCCCATCTTCTTGCTGCTATACACCAATGACCTACCTGAAAACATTAATTCAGTTGTAACACTATCTGCAGATCATACAGCCCTTTACTTCGATGTTGCAGACAAATGATGATATATGAGCTCATACGTAGCATACACTCTCATGACGCATGATGACCTAGTAACTAATTCTCATATATATACACAGTCATTCCAGATTCCTATGAAATATATATATATATATATATATATATATATATATATATATATATATATATATATATATATATATATATATATATATATATTTTGTGTGAGTGTGTGAAGAGAGAGAGAGAGAGAGAGAGAGAGAGAGAGAGAGAGAGAGAGAGAGAGAGAGAGAGAGAGAGAGAGAGAGAGAGAGAGAAGCAGTAGATCAAGTTTAAGACATCAGTCATAACTTGAACTGGAACCACTCTACCAGTGCTAATTAGACTAAGGGGTAATTTTCCCTAAGGGAATATGAAAACTGATTATGAAGGAATATGCCAATTTGCTTTAAAAATATCGGTCAGACCCCAGCTTTAATATGCATTGTCTGTCAGACCATACAAAAATTTGAGCACCTGAAAAGGTGCACAAACTGCAAGGTACCGTGGCTTCTTGAGTTTCAAATAATTACTTGCAACCTGCTAAAAAAAACGTTGGTTCCACAGGTAACTTTCTCCTCTGGACCCTTTTAAGATTCTAGGAAGAGCATTTACATCCCATACCCATTAAGGGTGACAGTTCCTTTCTTTATGACATATTTCAACAATCTGGGAGAGGGATATAGGACAGAACAAAGACCACATCGACATTTTTGCAAACTTTTACTTATCTTGACAGAAGCTTTGGCCCATTGTCCAAGTTTGGAATGTTTTGATGGTTTAGTTGTCATTGGATAAAGCAACCTTTCAAATCAATGTCTTGAGATTTAGTTGAAAGTTTTTTGACTCAACTCTGGTACACAATTTGCTTCTTTAGGTCTCACTGGATAGTTTGACACCTCCCTAATTTGTAAGGTTGAAGGCATGAGCCTAATTATCATAAGCCTAGCATTTATAAATTCACACAGAATCTAAATCTGTAATGTGGTGGAGATTTACTTTGAGTTAGGCTTGAAAATGGGCTGGCTTGTTTGGTGTCTGCCTGTCACAGTTAGGCTGGCAGTAAAGATCAAATGCTTAACTTGGGCTGCAAATGAATAGTCAACTTGGCTTACGTATTTACATACGTCTGCAATAGTGGTAAATATCTCAAATTCGAGATGGTCGAGGGGGTGATGAAGAGTATGCTAATTTGTTATAGTACTAATGAACTTTATTCATGCATAAGGCACATACTGATTCTTTTAGCTTCCCTGTTACAGGAAAATATTCAAAATAGTTCTTTGCTGTCAAAAATGAATGAAAAAAAAGAGTAGTTGGTGGCAATGTTGATTCATTAAAAGAAGGGTTAGTGGCAGTGTTGATTCAGTTTAAAAGATACCAGTTGAATGGTTATGTGATAAAATATTCAAGAAGACTAATTCCCATACCAAATCTGTTCCAGATAGTACAGTTCTTCAAAAGATATTAAGTGGCAACAAATTCAAGCAGGACAATAATTCAGATAATGTTGAATAAGAAATTAACTCACATTCAATATATTCTTGAAAAGTATTTAAGCAGAAAGAAAACTTTATATGCAAAACTTTTAGTACAAACCAGTTAGATAAAATGAGTACTTAGCAAAGCCTAGAGGATGGACAATCTGGATGTTGACCTCTTGCAATCCTGGAAATCAAACTCCTTGTTAACATGAAGCTACAAACCAATTATGGCTCAAATCCAACAAATATTTTTAATATCATGCCACAGAAATCCAATTCAGGATAATGGACCATTTAGGTGACTTAACTGCTGTTAATGAAGGAATTAAAAGCTGGAAAATGATCTGAATCAAGGTTTCATCAGTATAAAAACAACATGCCAAATTCAGTTAAAATCCAACAAATCCTTATAGTTAGGCTTTTGAGAATGGACAGTAAGGGGCATAACTCCTTTAAGCGCTTTTTGTGGAATATAGGTAATCAAACTCCTTAATAATTTCATCAGATCTCCATGCCAAATTTGATTCATACACAACAATCCTTGGTAAACTTAAGCTCCAAAAACAAATGTTAGGTGGACAGGAAACCAGGGTCATAAACTCCATTGACAAAGAAGACTGTCACATCACTGTAATCTAAATTTGGTTAAAATGAAACAATTCAAAGCAAAGTTGTCTTGAGAAAATGGACAGACAGACAAATGAATAGCTAGACAAAGATAATTGGACTGATTGCTATATGGGAATAGTAATTACATGTATAATGCTCTACATATATGCACACATAACAGGGACATAAAAATAAGGCTGGATATCTTTGCATTACATGCAGTTTGTATTTCTAAAGATAACCAACATCAAAATAAAGAAAATGTCATTGAATTTAACATGCAATACCTTCTATATGCTAATTAATGTAAAGATTATGCAATACCAGTTGTGAATTTTCAATCAAGCATAACTGCTTTCATGAGAAATCTGTTGAACCTGCATATAAATCAGAGAGAGAATATATTTAATTAAAAAATTTCATTAGTAATAAAATTAGAAATGTGTTCATGGAACTCCAATATTTTACTACAGTGCCTAAAATGTCCTAAATACAAAATTTGGCCAATATGAGATGGATGGACAAGAGTAAAACTACATATCAATGCAATGTCAAGGATGAAACTACATACCCAAACAATGTCAAGGTAGGAAACTACATATCCATACAATCTCAAGGCATGAATCTACATATCTATACGATGTCAAGGTATGAAACTACATATCCATACAATGTCAGGGAAGGGTATGATGAAAATAACATTTATATACCATTGTCAGGGAGAGAAGGGAATAAAAATAATTACATACTATTGTCAAGGAAGGGCATGAAAATAACATTTATATACCATTGTCAGGGAGAGAAGGGAATAAAAATAATTACATACTATTGTCGAGGAAGGACATGAAAATAACATTTATATACCATTGTCAGGGAGAGAAGGGAATAAAAATAATTACATACTATTGTCAAGGAAGGACATGAAAATAACATTTATATACCATTGTCAGGGAGAGAAGGGAATAAAAATAATTACATACTATTGTCAAGGAAGGACATGAAAATAACATTTATATACCATTGTCAGGGAGAGAAGGGAATAAAAATAATTACATACTATTGTCAAGGAAGGACATGAAAATAACATTTATATACCATTGTCAGGGAGAGAAGGGAATAAAAATAATTACATACTATTGTCAAGGAAGGACATGAAAATAACATTTATATACCATTGTCAGGGAGAGAAGGGAATAAAAATAATTACATACTATTGTCAAGGAAGGACATGAAAATAACATTTATATACCATTATCAGGGAGAGAAGGGAATAAAAATAATTGCTATTGTCAAGGAAGGACATGAAAATAACATTTATATACCATTGTCAGGGAAGGGTTTGAAAATAACAAATATATATTATTCCAATTTTGTCAAATTCTGTTAAGTGTTATATGAGAAGTCAATCAAGAATTTTTTTTTACCAGCCATTTTCAATGGTGAATCAGAATTATCTGTATAAATTTAGAAGACCATCGTACAAGAATTTATTTGGTCGAACTCTGATGAACAGAGATTGCGGCCCAAGGATAAAGACCTGTGATACTGCACAATTATTATTTTTACTTTCAGACCATTTAAAGATATATTTTTCACTCTATTGGTCAGTAAACCAATTTAGGGAGTTTTCACTGCATTGATACTGAAGGGGAATGTAATTGTTTTGATTTTCTTCAGTAGCCGAAGAAACCTTTTCTGAAACGTGTTTAATGCAAAATTTCATGCTCTACATAATCATATCCCTTTATTTTGCATGTGAAAATGCGAGATTTTCCATCTTGTCATGCAGTGTTGGATTGCGTATGCCTGCTGATAAATAGAAACATTATAACATTTCTGATAGGGAAATAAATGTTTACTTAAGAATCTGACTTGAAACCATTCATATCTTTTTGGAGTTATTTCCCCTTACTGCCTTGATGATAATAATGAGAAACCCACTGTGTGCATTGCTGAATTGGAATCAGTTTGTGGTCAGATTTTCCAAATGTCACAAATGCTACCAGTCTAGAAAGTTATTTATCATCAGTCAATGAAGGTGAGGTGAATTTATGAAAGAGTGGGATGGGTTGCATAGGCTGGGGTGTTGTCCTCAATAGTGGAGTTTAATTCTCTAAAGTTTGATTCTGATTAGCAAGTTCGGGACACAACAAATATATGCATAAATATCAGATGTATTTTATCTTGTGACACCAAAAACAATATATTTCAAGTCATGGCTTAATCCCTAATTAAAATATTGTTTTTTGTACCACATGATAAAATACATTTGGTATTAACTTAGGAAAAGAAATTAACCTCTAAGTGTTGGATTTCCACCTAATGCTACCCATGATGGATGGTTTTACCATGGATTTCCACCTAATGCTACCCATGATGGATGGTTTTACCATGGATTTCCACCTAATGCTACCCATGATGGATGGTTTTACCATGGATTTCCACATAATGCTTACCCATGATGGATGGTTTTACCATGGATTTACACCTAATGCTACCCATGATGGATGGTTTTACCATGGATGTCCACCTAATGTTACCCATGATGGAAGGTTTTACCATGGATTTACACCTAATGCTACCCATGATGGATGGTTTTACCATGGATGTCCACCTAATGCTACCCATGATGGATGGTTTTACCATGGATGTCCACCTAATGTTACCCATGATGGAAGGTTTTACCATGGATTTACACCTAATGCTACCCATGATGGATGGTTTTACCATGGATTTCCACCTAATGCTACCCATGATGGATGGTTTTACCATGGATTTCCACCTAATGCTACCCATGATGGATGGTTTTACCATGGATTTCCACCTAATGCTTACCCATGATGGATGGTTTTACCATGGATTTCCACCTAATGCTTACCCATGATGGATGGTTTTACCATGGATTTCCACCTAATGCTACCCATGATGGATGGTTTTACCATGGATTTCCACCTAATGCTACCCATGATTGATGGTTTTACCATGGATGTCCACCTAATGCTACCCATGATGGATGGTTTTACCATGGATTTACACCTAATGCTTACCCATGATGGATGGTTTTACCATGGATTTACACCTAATGCTACCCATGATGGATGGTTTTACCATGGATGTCCACCTAATGCTACCCATGATGGATGGTTTTACCATGGATTTACACCTAATGCTACCCATGATGGATGGTTTTACCATGGATGTCCACCTAATGCTACCCATGATGGATGGTTTTACCATGGATTTACACCTAATGCTACCCATGATGGATGGTTTTACCACTGACAATTGTGAAATAGCCAATTTTTTTTTCACTTACGGCAGCATATGCAAAGTGATTCTTGTGGGAGCCTGCTTATCCCATGTTATTTGGTCATGGTTTTTACCATCTGTCTAGTATATACAGCACTTAACACTACAATGCATAGGAACCTTTTTATGGAACTGTCCACTTTAGCAATCTTTGGATTTAGATTAGTTCTGTGGAGGCATGGATAATTTAATACACACCCTAACTCACACCCTTACATCAATCATATAAAGTGTAAAAGACTGAATCTGCACATGTACACAAGTTAATCTACACATGTGCCTAAAGTTAATCTATGCACAATTGGATAAAGTTAATCTTCACAAGAACCTAAAGTTAATCTACACATGTGCCTAAAGTTAATCTATGTACACACAAAGTTAATCTATATATGTATATAAGTTAATCTACACATACAAAGTTAATCTACACATGTAAAGTTAATCTACATATGTGAAGTTAATCTACACAAAAGTTAATCTGCACATGTAAATCAAAATAATAACAACATGTATATAAATTTAATCTTCACATGTACATAGAATTAATCTACAAACATGCATAAAGTTAGTCGACACAGTAAATAAAGTTAATCTCTGCATGTACATAAAATTCATCTCTACATGTGCATAAAGTTAATCTCCAGATGTGCATAAAGTTAATCTACACACATACATATAGTTAAACGACACATGTACTTAAAGTTAATCTCTACATGTTCATAAATATTATGATTCTAATGATGCACTGAATTTTATTAAGTACTGTACAAGACCTTTCCACACCTTTAATGGCATGCAAATCAATTTTATGCAATCGTAATGAATATACTTGAGATAATGCTTATATAATCAGCAAAAAAAATGAGTGAATATACAGTTTGTCAATAGATAATTGATCAATGGACATAGATTCATCAATGAGTATGATGAAATTAATAGTTCATTAAAAAGCATGATGTTGCATTAGATTGTGGATGCTGTAAAGAAACTGCAACCTCAAAATAATTATCATCAACGAGTATGATGTTATTCCATGAAGGGGCCCTGAGTGGCCGAGTGGTCTAAAGCGCTGTCCATTACGGATCACTGCCAACTCACCTCTGTCTCCGTGGGTTCAAGTCTTTGATTCGATGAATGTGGATATGTGAGAAAGCTTGCCAGTAGCTTCTCGTGGGTCGGTGGTTCTTTCTGGTGATTTCCCAGTTTCTTCCTCCACCATTAATACTGGCCGCCATAAATAGCCTATCGTGTGCTGAAAAATGGCAATAATCTCAACAACAACTTATTCCATGAAGTCCATACAACAACCAAGAATAATCCCAATCCACCAAGTATGATGAAAGTATTTGAGGAATGATTGTGGGTATCTAACTCATCTGTGTCTGCTGAATGAGCCCTCAGAAAAAGTAATTTTGTGTCGACCATGAAGCCCTCATTTAAAGGAATTAACTCATTTTTCTTTTGCTGCATCTCTGAAGCCAATGTATATACTGGGTTTGGAAAAAGGAAATAGAGTGGTCATTTCTAAAATAATTCCTTATTTGGTTTAGGAATTTTGTAATGTTTGGTAGACATTGATCGCAGGTGGGGAGTATTTCCGGGTAGCCTATACTTGAATAGTGATTGTAAATATTCAGGAGCACTATTATTGGCTATCCTGTAGGTCCAGAACTCTTGGCCCTCATGCTAAATTGACCAGAATTATTTGTTCCCAATGTCACTGAAGTTACCATTAACAACCACACAGAGTTCAATGACTCCTAGGAACAGTTCTATAGCTGAAGATTGCTTTTGTAAAGTAGACAGCTCTGTGACAAAGCTTCTATGCATTGCAATGATCTATTGAAGGATGGCACAAATGTACTTGGGAAATGGTCAAACCCATAGCTGGTAAAAAACATAGTAAGTGAATGCCCATTGACAGCAAAACCCAATCTATATTAGCTTCATATATAATGCAACAGTATATTCATCTACACAACTCCATGACAGACATGATAAAATCAAGATTAACCCCTTGGTACCATGTTGTATGGGCTTAACAATCGACACTTCAAATATCCTCTAAACACCAAAAAAGCATATAAATTGTTTTTTTACATTACCTGAAAATCCAACCTAAGTATTTTCAATTTCAAAACAGTAATAGCATTTTTTTTATTTCAAAAATTTTCATTTAATATATTTCAACAATGTAGAGAAATTATGTGTTCCATGGATAGTCATTTATGTAAAGAAATTTCACCTAAAATTAGTGTTAATGTAAAAATCTATTTACAAATCAATAATACTCCCAGGCATACTTGTCTTCTAAATCCACACACACACACACACACACACACACACACACACACACACACACACACACACAAAGACACACACATATATAAACTTACCACAAAAATAAACTAAATCTTTTATAAAATGCAGCTCAGCTGAGTCAAAATAATTTGCTGGATTATGTAGTTTTTAAAACACAGATATGAAATATCTGCAGAGAAAATATAACACAAATTCAATATTAATGTCAAAGAAAACATCTAACAAGAAAATCACTTTATTTATACAAATATATATATGCTCCTAGACAACTTTAGTCCCTCTTTACCTGCACAATATTAGAAATGGTCCCATAACAAATTCTTTCCTGTGATGTGTATTTTTTGTACCTTCCCCATTTAAATTGCCCACCCACTCACCCACATCTAATACTATCATCATGCTCAGGATGATTCAGAAGCAAGCTTGACTTCCTTTCCATCTAGAGTTGTCACCCATTGTCTCTCATTGGTCTTTGTGTTGTACTCGTACAGCCTTCCAGTGACTACAGAAGGAGAATGTCAATTAGTATAGTCATTTTATAAAACATCAATTGTGTACAGAAATTTAATACATCAATGGCATATACAAAAGGAAACATGAGACTCAGTGTGTGTGTGTGTGTGTGTGTGTGTGTGTGTGTGTGTGTGTGTGATATGAAGTTTTAATGTAGCTGTAAAAAAAGTTCACTCATATATCTATTATATCTGCAGTGTGGCAGTTTATAGTGATGTCTAGCACTGAGGCATCATGCCACAGACTTGTAGCATGATGTCCCACCCAGACACATTATCCTGACACCGGGATGACCAGTCCTAACACTAACCTCTTAATGCTGAGCGCTGTGCAAGGCAGGCTGTTAGTACCATTTTTTTTAGTCTTTTGGTATCACTCGGCCTGGAATCAAACCTGTGACTTCATACATTTGATGCAGATGCTCTAACCACTAGGACACCGGATCAGTCAACATGAGACTATAATGCACTGTATCTATCAAACCAAACCTTTGTCCATTTTTTAAATTTTGAAGTTCTGGTAAAATTATACAGTATGCCCTCACAAAAACAAACAAAAAAGAACCCCAGCAGTCATACCAAAGACTTTTATAAATGGTACAAGCAGTTGCCTTGCTTGGCACTCAGTATTAAGAGATTAGTGTTAGGAATGGTTGGCCAGGTGTGATGATGTGACTGGGAGAGTCATGTCTGTCCCACTGCTAGATATCACTTTTAACTGCCACAATGCAGACATCTTAGCGATATGACTGAACATTTTTTAAAGCTAAATCAAAATCACCCACTCACATAAATATATAAGCCAGATATGGTAATGGATACTATTTAAGTATTTAATAGTAATATAAAACACCTCAATATATGATGATCTCACCTACCTGATGCAGTCTACTTTAATGGTTCCCAGATTTGTAATTGGGGAATAATGCATTGTTAAGATGTGTCCTATGCCTGTTATTTACTTAATGCAATATTTTAGACAGTTTCTTTGATTTTTGGGCTCGCTGAACTTTTTGCTAATAGCTAAAAATTATCCCATCATAAAAATGTATGCACCATACACTATGTTATTTGCTATGAGCTAGCTGCACACAATTCGTTTCTGATGCTTAACCAAAATCACGCCGTGTATGAACAATACTCTTACACTGTACACTATCTCAAGTAATGTACAGTTCAGGACAATAACTAATATTTGTTAGCTTAGAAGAAGCTGATATTCTGTCATGTATCATCTGTGATGTACCTAATCTACACTGTGTAAAATAATGGGTCCAATATTCCACCATGTACCTAATCTACACTGTGTACAAAAATAGGTCCAATATTCCATGATGTACCTAATTTACCCTGTGTACAATAATGGGTCCAATATTCCATGATGTACCTAATTTACACTGTACAATAATGGCTCTAATATTCCATGATGTACCTAATTTGCACTGTACAATAATGGCTCTAATATTCCATGATGTACCTAATTTACAATGTATACAATAAATGGCCCAATCTTCCATGATGTACCTAACTTACACTGTGTTCAATAAATGGTCCAATCTTCCATGATGTACCTAACTTACACTGTGCAATAAAGAGTCTACAATGACATATTGTTATGTATATCTATAGTATATATCAATATTGTTATGTATATCTATAGTATATATCAATATTGTTATGTATATCTATAGTATATATCAATTGTCCATTACTTTATCAATAAAGTGAGTAACTTTTGGCACATGCCTGCAGATTGCATAGAAGCTATAAATAAGTGTTTAAGATCCTCAACAGTAATAATAGACCTATTAGAGTAATTTCTCATTGACTAGTTAAGTCAGGTGGTTGACTAAACCTATTAGAGTAATTTCTCATTGACTAGTTAAGTCAGGTGGTTGACTAAACCTATCAGAGTAATATCTCATTGACTAGTTAAGTCAGGTGGTTGACTAAACCTATTAGAGTAATTTCTCATTGACTAGTTAAGTCAGGTGGTTGACTAAACCTATTAGAGTAATTTCTCATTGACTAGTTAAGTCAGGTGGTTGACTAAACCTATTAGAGTAATTTCTCATTGACTAGTTAAGTCAGGTGGTTGACTAAACTTATTAGAGTAATTTCTCATTGACTAGTTAAGTCAGGTGGTTGACTAAACCTATTAGAGTAATTTCTCACTGACTAGTTAATTCAGGTGGTTGACTAAACCTATTAGAGTAATTTCTCATTGACTAGTTAAGTCAGGTGGCTGACTAAACCTATTAGAGTAATTTTTAATGGACTAGGTAAATCAGTGGTTGTCTATTAACATGCAAGTCATATGGGAAGGTTTTGCGAAATACGGGATTAAATTGAGAGGATTGTCATGTAAGCAACTTTGTGAAGTACAATTGTTGTAGCATGTAACTCAATATATAGAGAAAATTGTACAATTAGATCCATTCCAGATTCTTGATTCTTATTTGTTGTTTTAATATCAGTCTGCAGATGTCTTTAATGTTCTGTTTCAATTTGGTTTGAGGGAATTCATTTATTTAAATCATTTATTGGAATTGAAAAATGTTTAATTGACAGTCCAGAGAAAAGCAACATTTTGGGACTATTGTGAATTCATTCAAAGGAGTTTGGACAGTGCCATTGTGATACATCAAGACTGTTGGCACATCAGCATATTCAAGGATGTAAGTATATCAACACATTCAGGATCTGGAATTTATTTGGAACACTTTATTCTTTTGGACTTGTGATAGAACCCTTTGCAATTATTTTGGATTTATTTCATAAAACTAAGTTCTTCTTAAATTTTCATTTGTTAACTTGAAAAATTAAATCATTTATCAAGTTTTACAAAACTTGCTGGTTTTACTTCTTTTTGTTGCTTAGTTTGAGACCATAGAATCATAACAATATTGTCTCTAGTGTTATGCAGCACAGTATTGATTGCAGAAAAAATGTTTCACAAATAAAAAGTTCTCACTGATTTTATTTTCATTTACAAATAGTTTACCTGAGTCTATTGCTCTCCCATCAAACTTTCGGTTGATAACGGCATATTTCTGTTTTTCCTGTGGTAATGGTGTTCCAGGTATATCTTGCCTAGATGATACTTGTGTGGATGGTGCCTGTTGTGGCAGCATGGGAGCAGTGAGTGGTTGCCTACTATATGTATTCCAATATGATGGTGGTTGTCTGTATGGTTCCTCTAAGGAGGTTTGCTTGAAGTAACCATCTCTGGATTCCTCCTCAAGTGATTTTTCTGGATCCCGATTTTTAGATTTTTCTCGAGCCTGGGACCCTGATTTTCGTCGTGGATAGTTGTTCAGGGGGACCTCATTCTCAAAAGTCATAGGTTGTCTCTTGATAATATGTAAAAATAAAATTTGTATCAGCAGAGTTCAGGTTTGAAAATCATACAACTCTTGTGCCTAAGTTTGAAAATTTTGTTTTGACCAATCACAAAAAACATTTGAAAGATGATTTCTAACTGGCTGATCATGGAAAGAAAATCTCTGACTTATGTTCAGTGCTGTGATCTTTAGACTTTTTTGTTATGATTACAAATGACTATTGGACCAAGACTTTTTTGTTATGATTACAAATGACTATCGGACCAAGACTTTTTTGTTATGATTACAAATGACTATCGGATCAAGACTTTACAATGCTATATCAACTTCTGTATCATGAGCTTTGTTCATTAAATGAAAAAGAAAAATCCTTCTAACATGAATAGGAGTCAAAATCTTCACTCTTTTTCATATTAAAATCTGACATAATTTTATTTAGATTACGGTAGTTACCTGTTATGATTAGTGTTCTCTCAGATAAGAAACCAATACAGTCTGATTAAAATCAGATCCCCACTGCCCTACATGAGGATCTGATGACAACCACTTAAGGGTCATGTTCTGGTGACCTTTGAATTAGCTAATTGAAATGCAGCTTTCAAAAATCTGAAAGCGAATCAAATCATTCGGTACACATTCATGCTCTTCATTCTGACTGCTCAGTCTCCAAATGCAAGACCTCATCTGATTGGTTGATAAAATTAGCAATTAATGTACTGTAATAACATAGGTTACCAAAACATGACCCCTAAGTGATCACTGACAGATCTTCATGTATAACCTTAAATAACAATATCTACAAATATATGACTGACATTTTTTCAAATTTTTTACTGTTTTTCAGCTGAATTGTTTCATCCTATGCTGTCAATATGAATTACATGTAACTGTTTTATATAATAATGTCTGTTTGTTAATTACATGTAATTGTATTATAATGGTTTTGTGGCTGTGAATTACATGTAATTGCATTATAAAATGGTTTTGTAGTTATGAATTACATGTAATTGCATTATAAAATAATGGTTTTGTGGTTATGAATTACATGTAATTATATTATAAAATAATGGTTTTGTAGTTATGAAGTACACATAATTGCATTATAAAATAATGGCTTTGTAGTTATGAATTACATGTAATTGCATTATAAAATAATGGTTTTGTAGTTATGAATTACATGTCATTGCATTCAGCCTAAGATAATAGAACACACTCATTGGTCCCATCACCTCAAGGCAAAGAGGATCAAATTGCTACTTCCAACCTATCACTTGAAATAAGATCACTACCATGTTACAGAACATTTGAAGAGTACATCTGACAGACACAGCTGTCATGACAAGATTTTCATGTGCAGAAAATTAAATTTTAGAAAGTTAATCTTAATAATGCCAAGAACAGAAAGCATGCAAACATTTGCTTCTATATCAAACATAAATTTTAATTCATTTCATAACATGTAGCCAATCACATGACCTACTCAGCATGTAGCCAATCACATGACCTACTCAGCATGTAACCAGTCACATCACCTAGTAAGCATGTAACAAATCACATGACCTTCTCAACATGTAGCCAATCACATGACCTATTCAACATGTAGCCAATCACATAACCTAGTCAGCATGTAACCAATCACATGACCTACTCACAGGTAGCCAATCATGTCACCTAGTCAGCATGTAACAAATCACATGACCTTCTCAATGTGTAGCCAATCAAATGACATGTAGCCAATCACATGACCTACTCAGCATGTAGCCAATCACATAACCTACTTATGTAACCAATCACATGACCTTCTCAACATGTAGCCAATCACATGACCTACACAACATGTAGTTATCACATGTTTTATAACCACTGATTTCAAAGATACACACATGCTAACTTTCTGTACTGGTATTTTTTAACTGCTGATTCTATAGATGAATACATGCTAACTTTCTATTCTGGTATTTTATAATTGCTGATTTCACAGATGCATACCTGTGAGTCTCCATTGTAATGAGAGGAGGAAGTTGTGGTAAAAAGTGTGTCAGTGTGTCATCATGTGCAGCCTAAGCCAATGAACTATTTATACTGAGCTAGATTATTGTTTCTACAACTTTCTCAGCACATGTGGTGTTTTGTTTTTATAAGTGGGTTTTATGAGTTGAAAGAGCCAAAGTCAGTGAATATTTATATTGAACTAGATTTGTGCTTGTTAAAAATTTAACTTGAAAAATGTAAAAAATTGCTGAGATGGAAGGAAAATCTGAACAGTTGTCTATGATATATAATATGCATACCATATTTTGTTACTACATGCAGATTTTGCTAAACCAAGTCAATCCAAAAGGTCAGAAAATGTGCCAGAAATTATGGCAATGGCTCCACATCAAAAGTTACTAGTCTCTTATATGTTTTCCCAGTTGATGTTCAAAACAAACAGTACATAACGATGTGAAATGAAATTATTTCATTAACATAAGCAATTAAAGTCAAGTGAAGATGTACACCTTATTTACATGTTAAATACTAGTTGTTGTTGTTGTTGTTGTTGTTGTTGTTGTGCTTAACGCCATTTTTCAGCACAAGATAGGCTATTCATGGTGGCCAGTATTAATGGTGGAGGAAGAAACCGGGAAATCACCGGAAAGAACCACCGACCCACGAGAAGCTACTGGCAAGCTTTCTCACATATCCACATTCGCCGAATCCTAGACTCGAACCCACGCAGACAGAGGTGAGATGGCAGTGATCCGTAACGGACAGCGCTTTAGACCACTCGGCCACTCGGGCCCCTTAAATACTAGTAATAGAGTAGTTAAAATTCAGTATTTTACAATGACATGAAATACATAGGCAGATTTTGTACCATGATCTCTCATCAAATCAACATAGAAAGAAAACTATTATTTTGTTCTACTGTAGAAAAGACACCCACCCACCCACTTGAAAATAGAAAGGTCAGTATTAACAATAAATACCCATTACATCCTCATACTGAAGCAAACTTAATCTCTGGTTAGTGATAGTTCTCTGTATGTATAACAGTAAATTATTTCAATGCAAGTTATTTTCTTTGAAATTGTTCATTAAATGAAGGCTAGTTTTCATCCATTAGACCAGTGGGTTTGGGGTCAACACCTGTATGACTATGAAATACTTGTGTATTAATACCATGATTTTGTTATGCTTTTTATTGCAATTCTATAGTCTTAAAATAAGTAAAAGAAAAAAAAAACTTAACAAATAATCTATTTCCTATGATTACAAAGAGAAAATTGAAAAAGAACTTAAGAGTTGTGAACTAGATCCCAAACAATCCTTGAAGTTCTACCACAGATCCAAAAGTACAGAATGTTCCGAATGAATTCCAGTGGTGTTCCAAACAAATTCCAATCAAGAATGTAATCTCAAAGTAATGTTTTAGTCCAAAATGTAAATGAGCACATTGTAATGACAATGAATAATTTCAATGAATAATTTCTCTCATATTAAATCTGAACACAACTTAAAGTTATTCCACAAGGACTGATATTAAAATGGGAATGATTAATTATTTATTTGGTATTCTTTATATACAGACTTTCGCCTGACTTATGATACAACAAAATGCCCTGGACCTTAATCATTAATAATAGAAATTTCCATCAAACTCATAAGCAGGGTCAGGTCTTTTTACTTCAATTTTAGCAAAAAAAACCTGACAGAAATCAGGTAGACCACAGAATTTCCAAGAAAAAACAATATCTTGAACTAATATCCAAGTAAATGTATTTTAAAGCAATGATTTTAGTCAGGCAGGCCCAAAATTCTACCCTCAATCATGGACAAAGGTCAATCACACAATACAAATTAAATACACATAAAATGTTTGAAACAAGAAGACCTCTCAATAAAGACTTTTCATCACACAGACCAGTAGGTTTCACTGAAGTTTTGTGCTATGAAATATGTGTATTAATTCCATTATCTTACTGTGACTCTAGAAATGAGAATACCTCTATAAAAAGACCACTTTTCATCACACTGACCAGGTCTTTTTTTCTTTACTGTAGTTTGGGTTAGCAGCTGTATGGCTATGAAATACAGTCAAACCTGTCCTAATAATTACCTCTACATAGTGGTCATCTGGTCACAATGGTCATTCTAATTTCCCCAAGTAAATGTCTCATATATGACTCATGTGTGCAATGGTGAGATGCCTTCTGCAGGCAGTGGCAAGGTGTTTTCTCACCAAATATTGGTTTCTTCCTGTCCTAAGTGTTCACGGGAGCAAACCTACTATTAGGCATTACTTTTGATGACTTGGTGTGATTTTCATTGACCAAAGACAGGTACGTTGCTCACTGTATTAGGTCTTAAAACTGATGACTTGGTTTGATTTTCATTATGCAAAGACAGGTATGTTACTCACTATATTAGGCCTTAAAACTGATGACTTAGTGTGATTTTCATTATCCAAAGATAGGTATGTTACTCACTATATTAGGCCTTAAAACTGATGACTTGGTGTGATTTCATTATCCAAAGATAGGTATGTTACTCACTGTATTAGGCCTTAAAACTGATGACTTGGTGTGATTTTCATTATCCAAAGATAGGTATGTTACTCACTATATTAGGCCTTAAAATTGATGACTTGGAGTAACTTTCATCAACCAAAGACAAATATACTACTCACTGTATTAGACCTTAAAACTGATAACTTGGTGTGATTTTCATCGACCAAAAATAGGCATGTTACTCACAATATTAGGTCTTATTATTGATGACTTGGTGTGATTATCATTGACCAAAGATAGGTATATTACTCACTATATTAAGTCTTACAACTGATAACTTGGTGTGATTTTCATCGACCAAAGATAGGTATGTTACTCACTATATTAGGTCTTATAATTGATGACCTGGTGTGATTTTTATAGACCAAAGGTCAGTATGTTACTCAGCATATTAGGTCATAAAAGTGATGACTTGGTCTTGATGACTTGGAATGATTTTCACAGGTATGCTGCTCACTGTATTAGGTCTCAAAATTGATGACTTGGTGTGATTTTTACAACCAAGAGCAATTATGTTATTCACTATATTAGGTCTTTCAAATGATGTCTTGGTGTGATTTTCACTGACAAAAAACAGGTTTTAAGCCTTACTGTATTAGACCTCACTGTACTAGGCCTTAAAGCTGATGACTTATTTTTCACTGACCAAATGCTGGTATGTTACTCACCATATTAGGCCTTAAAAATGATGACTTGGTCTTGATGACTTTGAGTGATTTTCACAAGTATGCTGCTCACTGTATTAGGTCTCAAAATTGATGACTTGGTGTGATTTTTACAACCAAATGCAATTGTGTTACTCACTATATTAGGTCTTACAAATGATGTCTTGGTGTGATTTTCACTGACAAAAAGCAGGTTTGTTTCTCACTGTATTAGGCCTTAAAACTGATGACTTATGATTTTCACTGACCAAATGCTGGTATGTTACTCACCATATTAGGCCTTAAAAATGATGACTTGGTCTTGATGACTTTGAGTGATTTTCATAGGTATGTTACTCACTGTATTAGGCCTTAAAACTGATGACTTATGATTTTCACTGACCAAATGCTGGTATGTTACTCACCATATTAGGCCTTAAAAATGATGACTTGGTCTTGATGACTTTGAGTGATTTTCACAGGTATGTTACTCACTGTATTAGGCCTTGAAATTAATGACTTGGTGTGGGTGTGATTTTCATTGACCAAAGGCAGGGGTGTTACTTACCATATTAGGCCTTGAAAATGATGACTTGGTGTGATTTTCATTGACCAATGGCAGGGGTGTTACTTACCATATTAGGAAAAGGCAATGCAACAACAGCAGGTGGTGGGTGGCTCTTGTCAAAAGGTTTCACCTCAGAATCTATAATAACAACAAACTTGAAGGCTAACAGATTATTTAAATTTCATAAATTTTGTGATACTTGATTTTAGAATCTGAGATTCAATTTATCAAATAACTTTTAAACACTCACAATTCTCAATTAATATACAGTGTTACTTTTCTTGTGTGTTATGTCACACCATGCTATAACATATCCTCTATTTGATTTTGCATGTGTTTCTATTCAGTCCAGGTAATGGCAGTATATACATTTACTGAAATCATAATGCTTTAAGCACATAGTGTGGGTATTATGGTGTTGTGATATTTTGGGAGAATACTGATTTTCTTTAATTGCAATAGAATTCTTTATCAAATGAGGGAACTTAATTTATAAGAGCAAGTTTTTATAATCTTTGACTAGATTTTGAAATTTGTAAGAATTCGATTCTGCAAAATTTCTCCTTATTTAGTAACTCTAACCTTTGCCATTGCTTTTAAATTTAGAATTAGAAACTCTGTCACCATCTTCAGAGAGACCAGCTCGTTCCTTCTCATTAGGGTTTACGCTGAAGCAAAAAATAAAAAATGAAATTCAAACCTGACTTAAAAGGTGATATCTATTAAGCAACTTTTCCAAAGCCCTTTGCACCAAATTATTGAAGTAAAAAGCCTGTATTAAGAAATCATCTGCCTTAAAAAGGAATTTTTCTCTCTTCCTAGGAGTGGGTGGTTAAGACATGTTTGACTGCATTTGCTTACATCACAGTCTGAAAAGCAAATTATTCCCTTCTTCCATTCTAATCTCAACAAGTATTGATAATGCTAGTATTTAACCTTGACATCTAACATTAACCTTGACATCTAATATTATCCTTGACATCTACACAGGGCCATGATTGTAACATTCCAAATGGCTCTCATCATGAACACAAGAACAGTAACAAATATTTCATACTAAGTGCAGATTTAAACTGTAAGGTCATATGAAGATAAGCAAATGTAGTCTTCACTATAACAAACAAAGAAGATTGCATAGATCTAATGTTCAGAAGACAGCAATGTTTAACTGTACAGAAGATAACATAGTTCCACTGTACAGAAGACATCATAATTCAGTTGAACAGAAGCCAGCACAGTTCAACTGAACAGAAGCCATATCTTAAAATGATCAGAAGTCAGCAATGTTTAACTGTACAGAAGACAGCATAGTCCAACTGTACAGAAGACAGCATAGTCCAACTGTACAGAAGACAGCATAGTCCAACTAAGAGAAGAGAGCATAGTTTGACTCTACAGAAGACAACATAGTCCAACTGTACAGAAGACAGCATAGTCCAACTGTACAGAAGACAGCATAGTCCAACTAAGAGAAGAGAGCATAGTTTGACTCTACAGAAGACAACATAGTCCAACTGTACAGAAGGCAGCAAAGTTCAACAGTACAGAAGACAGTATGGTTCAACTGAATAGAAGACCATGTTCAACTGTACAGAAGACTGCATAGTTGAAATAATCAGATGATAGTAATGTTCAACTGTGCAGAAAACAGAATAGTTCAAATGATAAGAAGACAGGAGAGTTCAACTGTATAAAAGAGAGCATAGTTCAAATGAAGACTACCAACCAGTAACACTTGATCAGGGCCAAATTATTACAATTTCAAAGAAAATCCCAGTTTGTTACAAATATTAAAAAAAATAAACCAAGGTTTTACATTATATAACAATAATGATCACATATTACAATTCTCAGGACAATTTGTACTGGGTTTTCAGCTAAAACAAGAAGTGGCAACTACTATGTCAGGGGTCGACAACCTATTTTAAAAAGTGTGCAGCTTTTTACCAAATTAATTAAAAAATGAACAAGCACATGCCACCAGTAAGAGAGTAACACTGTTAAAATTGAGATTTTGGCTGCCCGTCGCATGCCACACAAAACATCTTGATACATCACCTAGTGGCACATATGATGTAGGTTACCAAGCCCTATACTATGTTGTTTGTTACTGTTTTGTTGGTCTAACTTCATTTTCCATGGCATCATATGCTATACATGGCAGCCAGTATAAATGGTAGAGGAAGAACCAGTGAAAAGCCCAGTAACAACCACCGACTCATAGGATACTACTGGCAAGCTTTCTCACATACCTACATTGGCTGAGCTTGAAACTTGAACTCACCCAGACAGAGGTGAGATGGCAGGTTTTGGTAAATGCAAGCACTTTAGAACACTCAGCCACCTGGAGCCCCAGCAATTAATATAAACAAATCATTGGGAATTAACAAAATAGCTACTCACCATGTATAATCCACAGAAATATAGAAATATTTATATAGTAAATAGTGCACAACACTGATTCCAAGAAAAACAACTTTAAGCAAAGACAATTATGCATTATATATAGGTCACAGTGACATACTTTCAAAATGATTGTTTCATACATACCAAAGAGTATCCACTAAGCATACTGGCTCCAACAAAATTTCATGTAAGCCACTGAGTGTGAAATAGAGCTCAGTGACCAAGTTTAGTTTTGGGTTTAAAAATTTTGACTAAAGAGATCAACTATAAAACAAAATTTCAATTTATCTATATTACTATAATTATAAGTAATAGGCATATGTTATGATGTAGCTCTAATAATTATACAATAAGCCTTTGTTATGATGCACATTTTATAATTGTATAATAGGCCTTTGATATGACATAAACAGGTCTTCTCATGATATAGCATTGATAATTATATAATATCCCACTGTTATGACACATCTTTAGATAATTATTTAATAGGCCATTTTTATGATATAGCTTTGATAATTATATATAAGGGTACACAACATATACTAAGGGAAATGGACAATGATATTTTTGTAATGAGAGATGAAACAAAGTCTAACTGTCAAACTCAGTTCATCTGACTGACCTCAGGCTACTAGACTTCAATTCAAACAAGCAAGGCTTGTTAGTAAGTCACCGCTTATATTTAGATCTCTCTACACTCCACCCCAATACACTGAAATTCTCCTCTACACTCCACCCCAATACCTTGAAATTCATCCTCTACACTCCACCCCAATACCTTGAAATTCATCCTCTACACTCCACCCCAATACCTTGAAGTTCATCCTCTACACTCCACCCCAATACCTTGCAATTCATCCTCTACACTCCACCCCAATACCTTGAAATTCATCCTCTACACTCCACCCCAATACCTTGAAATTCATCCTCTACACTAGACCTCAATACCTTGAAATTCATCCTCTACACTCCATCCCAATACCTTGATATTCATCCTCTACATTCCACCCCAATACCTTGAAGTTCATCCTCTACACTCCACCCAAATATCTTGCAATTCATCCTCTACACTCCACCCCAATACCTTGAAATTCATCCTCTACACTCCACCCCAATACCTTGAAATTCATCCTCTACACTCCACCCCAATACCTTGAAATTCATCCTCTACACTCCACCCCAATACCTTGCAATTCATCCTCTACACTCCACCCCAATACCTTGAAATTCATCCTATACTTTCCACCCCAATACCTTGAAATTCATCCTCTACACTCCACTCCATTACCTCGAAATTCATTTTCTACATTCCACCCCAATACCTTGAAATTCATCCTCTACATTCC
This sequence comes from Potamilus streckersoni, assembly GCA_016746295.1. NCBI lineage: Eukaryota > Metazoa > Mollusca > Bivalvia > Unionida > Unionidae > Potamilus > Potamilus streckersoni. Next base: position 1,564,003 of record JAEAOA010000587.1, read on the forward strand.
ACCCCAATACCTTGAAGTTCATCCTCTACACTCCACCCCAATACCTTGAAATTCATCCTCTACACTCCACCCCAATACCTTGAAATTCATCCTCTACACTCCACTCCATTACCTCGAAATTCATTTTCTACATTCCACCCCAATACATTGAAATTCATCCTCTACATTCCACCCCAATACCTTGAAGTTCATCCTCTACACTCCACCCCAATACCTTGAAATTCATCCTCTACACTCCACCCCAATACCTTGAAATTCATCCTCTACATTCCACCCCAATACCTTGAAATTCGTCCTCTACATTTCACCCCAATACCTTGAAATTCATCCTCTACACTCCACCCCAATACCTTGAAATTCATCCTCTACACTAGACCTCAATACCTTGAAATTCATCCTCTACACTCCATCCCAATACCTTGATATTCATCCTCTACATTCCACCCCAATACCTTGAAGTTCATCCTCTACACTCCACCCAAATATCTTGCAATTCATCCTCTACACTCCACCCCAATACCTTGAAATTCATCCTCTACACTCCACCCCAATACATTGCAATTCATCCTCTACACTCCACCCCAATACCTTGAAATTCATCCTATACTTTCCACCCCAATACCTTGAAATTCATCCTCTACACTCCACTCCATTACCTCGAAATTCATTTTCTACATTCCACCCCAATACCTTGAAATTCATCCTCTACATTCCACCCCAATACCTTGAAGTTCATCCTCTACACTCCACCCAAATACCTTGCAATTCATCCTCTACACTCCACCCCAATACCTTGAAATTCATCCTATACACTCCACCCCAATACCTTGAAATTCATCCTCTACACTCCACTCCATTACCTCGAAATTCATTTTCTACATTCCACCCCAATACATTGAAATTCATCCTCTACATTCCACCCCAATACCTTGAAGTTCATCCTCTACACTCCACCCAAATACCTTGCAATTCATCCTCTACACTCCACCCCAATACATTGAAATTCATCCTATACACTCCACCCCAATACCTTGAAATTCATCCTCTACACTCCACTCCATTACCTCGAAATTCATTTTCTACATTCCACCCCAATACATTGAAATTCATCCTCTACATTCCACCCCAATACCTTGAAATTCATCCTCTACACTCCACCCCAATACCTTGCAATTCATCTTCTACACTCCACTCCAATACCTTGAAGTTCATCCACTACACTCCACCCCAATACCTTGAAATTCATCCTCTACACTCCACCCCAATACCTTGCAATTCATCCTCTACACTCCACCCCAATACCTTGAAATTCATCCTCTACACTCCACCCCAATACCTTGAAATTCATCCTCTACACTCCACCCCAATACCTTGAAATTCATCTTCTACACTCCACTCCAATACCTTGAAGTTCATCCTCTACACTCCACCCCAATACCTTGAAATTCATCCTCTACACTCCACCCCAATACCTTGCAATTCATCCTCTACACTCCACCCCAATACCTTGAAGTAAATCCACTACACTCCACCCCAATACCTTGAAGTTCATCCTCTACACTCCACCCCAATACCTTGAAATTCATCCTCTACACTCCACCCCAATACCTTGAAATTCATCCTCTACACTCCACCCCAATACATTGAAATTCATCTTCTACACTCCACTCCAATACCTTGATGTTCATCCTCTACATTCCACCCCAATACCTTGAAATTCATCCTCTACACTCCACCCCAATACCTTGAAATTCATCCTCTACACTCCACCCCAATACCTTGAAATTCATCCTCTACACTCCACCCCAATACCTTGAAATTCATCCTCTACACTCCACTCCAAACCGTGAAATTCATCCTCTAATGTCATCTGCAGTTACCTCAAAACTGAGTCTCAACTAGGATAACCAGACACAGCAAATCTGATATGAGCAACCCCCCCATTTACTGAGATTTAATGCAATGTCTACAATCAGGAATCAAATCTAGATCATCTACTATTCCAGTCAGATACCACCAGAAAAATAGGTCTGGACCAGCTGTTTAGTAAACTGCTGTAATTCAACTGTATTTGACCAGTTACTAAGGCTAAAAATTTGGTGATCATACGCCTAAACTGCTATAATTACTAGATAGTTACTAAGGCTACAAAACTCAGAAAACATGAAAACCAACAAACCTAGTTAAAGTTGTGTTGATGAAGCCAAAGTCAAGAAGACACGGCTCTTGCAAATAACATTGTTGAACCTGGAAATCAAATCCATTCATATTAACATGAAGCTCAAAACCAAATATTAAAATTCTGTAAACCTTGTTAAAAATTATGCTGCAGAAACCTAGGTCAGATTGCAGGCAATCAATCAGGGCATAACTCCTGTCTTGAAAGTAGAGGTCTCATCAATACAAAACCTATGCCAAATTTGGTTGAAATCCATCAAAAATTGGTAAAGTTTTGAGACGAAACCAAAATCTTGAAAATGGGCAATCAAGGGGCATAACTCTTAGTTAATGATCTCAAAATATAAAGATGCATACCAAATATATGTAAACACTAACAACACACTGGACTATATTTAGATTTTGCAGCATGACCGTGCAGTGGGAGTCAGCAAAATCTTTCCTGTACATGACATACACTGGACTATATTTAGATCTTGCAGCATAACCGTGCAGTGGGAGTCAGCAAAAACTCTCCTCTACATGACATACACTGGACTATATTTAGATCTTGCAGTATGACCGTGCAGTGGGAGTCAGCAAAAACTCTCCTGTACATGACATACACTGGACAATATTTAGATCTTGCAGCATGACCGTGCAGTGGGAGTCAGCAAAAACTCTCCTGTACATGACATACACTGGACTATATTTAGATCTTGCAGCATGACCGTGCAGTGGGAGTCAGCAAAAACTCTCCTGTACATGACATACACTGGACTATATTTAGATCTTACTTAAGCATGATGATGCAGGATTGTATTAAGATCATCTAATTTCATTCTAATAAGCCACAATAACACAGTGGTAATATACTCACTTTGCACCTCTATGGTCTCAGATTTGATTCTAAGCCGGAACAAGGTAAAGTAGTTACTTCTGTATTCTCCAGCTTCCTTCACTACAACTTGATACACCAATCTATGTATGAGATATTCTTTTACAATTGATGTAAAATATAGTTTAAAGGAGAATGTAACAATTCCAATTACCCTTTCTTCTTCCTTAGGTAGCGGACAATGGCAATAGTGATCCCTATTAGGGCCACAAGAGCCACAAAGGAACAAGTGGATACAACAGCGATACCAATGGTGGTTTGTATCCAGGGTTTCTCTGAGCTGGCTGACTGAACAACATAGTACTTCTCTACCTTTGTGATGTTAAAGTTGTACCATCCAGGACCTGTAAAGATATTGCAATGAAAATCATATAATAGTCACTGTACTGTTAGCCTTGTATAAATACACACATGATAGTACTGTGCACGCATGCACACACACACACACACACACACACACACACACACACACACACTTAGCCTTGTATAAATACACACATAATAGTACTGTGCACGCATGCACACACACACACACACACACACACACACACACACACACACACACACACACATCATAGCTACTGTGTCAATCCAAGTTTACACATACATCAAACTCTTTATAGCACAGATCCAGACAGGCACATAATGCTATTTGATATTTTTAAATAGATATTTAGACTTATTTACTTGTCTTTATTTGATATTTTTATACAAATATTTAGAATTATTTACTTTTCTTTTTTTGATATTTTACATACATATTTAGAGTATTTACTTTCCTGATATATATATATATATATATATATATATATATATATATATATATATATATATATATTTATATATATATATATATATACTTATCTTTGATATTTTTATACATATTTAGAATTATTTACTTTTTCTTTATTTGATTTTTTATATATACTTATTTAGACATATTCAAGTTACTTTATTGATATTTTATATAAATATTTAAAATTATTTACTTTTCTTTAATTGATTTATTTTTATATATGTATCAAAACCTATTTAATTTTCTTTATTTGCATGTACACATAATAACTTGAATAATAAAAATTAAGAAAACAAAACCTTTATCTTCAGTGGTCTCTTTCTGATATTTGTACTTGTGAAGAAATGAGTTTTCAAGAATAACAGTCCTCTATTTATACACAACACAGACTAAATTCCAAAATTTTTAAAAATTCTAATAAATTAAACATTTGCATCGTGTGGAACCAACTCCATTCACTGCTACATAAGTTGTGAATTGAATGTTAGTGGGTAATTCAGTGTGAACTGAATTGGCACAAAGTGCACTTGGTCTCACAGTGATGCTATGAACTCAACAACACAACCGAAGTGTAACTTTGAATAAGAAGATGTGGACTGATTATTGGCATACTGCAATCACTTGATGGAGCCTAATGAGAATATACAAGTGTTTTTGACAGGTTAATTGGATAGAGCTTATGGGGAGTATATGAGTGTGTCACAGTCTAATTAGATGGAGTCCATTGAGAGTATATGAGTGTGTCACAGTCTAATTGGATGGAGCCCATTGAGAGTATATGAGTGAGTCACAGTCTAATTGGATGGAGCCTATTGAGAGTATATGAGTGTGTGACAGTCTAATTGGCTGGAGCCCATTGAGAGTATATGAGTGTGTGACAGTCTAATTGGATGGAGCCCTTTGAGTTTATATGAGTGTGTGACAGTCTAATTGGATAGAGCCCATTGAGAGTATATGAGTGTGTCACAGTATAATTGGATGGAGCCCATTGAGAGTATATGAGTGTGTCACAGTCTAATTGGCTGGAGCCCATTGAGAGTATATGAGTGTGTGACAGTCTAATTGGATGGAGCCCTTTGAGTTTATATGAGTGTGTGACAGTCTAATTGGATAGAGCCCATTGAGAGTATATGAGTGTGTCACAGTATAATTGGATGGAGCCCATTGAGAGTATATGAGTGTGTCACAGTCTAATTGGCTGGAGCCCATTGAGAGTATATGAGTGTGTGACAGTCTAATTGGATGGAGCCCTTTGAGTTTATATGAGTGTGTGACAGTCTAATTGGATAGAGCCCATTGAGAGTATATGTGTGTGTCACAAATTAACTGGATGGAGCTCATTTAGGATATATGAGTGTAACATAGTTTAATTAGATGGAGTCCATTGAGAGTATATGAGTGTGTCACAGTCTAATTGGATGGAGCCCATTGAGAGTATATGAGTGTGTCACAGTCTAATTGGATGGAGCCCATTGAGAGTATATGAATGTGTGACAGTCCAATTGGATGGAGCCCATTGAGAGTATATGAGTAAGTGACAGTCTAATTGGATGGAGCCCATTGAGAGTATATGAGTGTATCACAGTCTAATTGGATGAAGCCCATTTAGAGTATATGAGTGTGTCACAGTCTAATTGGATGGAGCCAATTAAGAGTATATAAGTATGTCACAGTCTAATTGGATGGAGCACATTGAGAGTTAATGAGTGTGTCACAGTCTAATTGGATATGGCCCATTGAGAGTATGTGTGTGTCACAAATTAACTGGATGGAGCCCTTTAGGATATATGAATGTAACACAGTTTAATTAGATGGAGACCATTAGGAATATATGAGTGTGTCAATTTAATTGGATTGAGTGTGCAGTGATAATAGATATGTGTGTCACAATGTAACTGTGCATGTCACAGTGTAACTGTGATGATTTTAGACAAGGTATTAGGTAAACTTATGCCTAAATGAACCAACATATCATATCTATGTATCAAACTGTATCTGTGTACCTAACTGTACCTAACCATACCTACATCTATGAAAGGTCACTAAGCCATGCTAAAAAGGCTATGCACAATGTCATTGAATACTGATGCAAGAAAATTTGATGTTCCAAAACATTTTATTCATGAAATAGATGTTTGGCATGCTGATGCAGTCATGAATTGCTCATTTTGATAATGATTTTATTCATGAAATAGATGATTGGCATGCTGATGCAGTCATTCAATTGTGTTAATGAATAGCTCAATTTTGATAATGATTATCCAGTTGCAGATCACATTTGGGATGCAGAAATTGTTCAAAATATTATGTTCAATGACACCAATGGTGATGATGACAATGTTGATGCTTCTGATGACAGTGAGAACACAGTGCTGGATTTAGGACAAATGACGCCTTTTGCTAGTTAAATTATGAGGGGGTAGGCCCAGTAGGCCTACAGGCTTGTAAAATATAATTCGGCCTTAATGACTCCCAATTCAGTTTCTGGCACTACAGATCCAAATCCCACAGACATCAATAACTTACAACTTGATTTCATTGCAACATATTCTGTATGTTTTTTGCAATTCATGTGGTGGCGACAGTCATCTCATCCACTGCGGGAAATGTTCAAGTTTGTAAGCATGACCAAGTATCTGAGTAATCTTTTTATACTTTTGCAACCACTATTTCAGCTTTTACAAGACTGGTTGTCCTCTCCACCTTCAACATAGTTTTGTTTGGACGACATTTTCAGATGACTGGATGACAAAACGAAAAACAAATCTAGATCAGATGCATGCTTTTCATGAACAAAATAGGCAGGATTAAAGCATTAGAGGTACCAATGTATAGTTAATCTGGTTCCCTACTTAAGGTGGTGCTCTACAGTTTTGTATTTAGCATAAAGGTAGAATTGTAAAGAAAAAGAATTTCTCTGGGTTTACTCACTACTTATACTGCCGATATAAAAAAGACTCTGTATATGTTAAGCATTATTCAAAGAACTTTTCCCTTAATTTTGGTGTATGATTGATGGGTGTAATATGGATTATAGAGTATACAGCTTGGCCTTACTCCAGATGTGCACCTTTCAAAAAAGTGCTAGCTTCACTTGCTCATTTTCACTTTCCGAACTTCAGAGGCAAATTGTAAAAAGAAGAGTCAATAACTTTTTTACATTTTATATATTTGGTAATTCATTCATTGCACTTTCAGAAGCTGGCAAAATTCATTTTCACTTTTTTAATAGCTGCCAAACATAGTGTACTTCAGACAAATTCAGGTTGATTTTTGGAGCACAAGGGAGCAGTCATTTTAGTTAGCAGTGTCCTAAGATCATTTACAATTTCCAAAAGTATAATATCTAAAGAAATGTCAGCCATATTACATAAAAGTAGCATAGAGATATGCCAACATTCTCTCCACTGGTCATGTTTTAAATGCAAACAACTTCACCTTACATACAACACTAAAAAGTACATAATAACTGGTGAGCACTACCAAAATCCATTCAGTCTAAGATAAAACTCCAAATATGAACATGGAGTTTAATACAACAATCCAGATCCGGAATGAACCAGCACAAAAAATATCCGGAACAGAAAAAAAGATTATATCTCCGTATTTTTTTATCTCATTCCGTAAGTCTGTAATATTAGCATTATTTTCGTAAGACTTACAGCAAAATCATAAGAGTTGGCAGGTGGAAAAGGGAGGTGTAATCCAAAATAGTTTTTACTTTCTGGTGACCATACATATACATGTAAATATATGAAGAAATAAGGCAAGTCCAATAGTATTTCATTCCAGGAACAATTTACGTTATGAAGTATAGCAACATTATGAAAACTTTGCAAAAACTGAGTATGACTGAACTTAATTGAAAAGTAAGGAGGTAAGAGAAATGTTCTAGGATTGAATGGAAGCCTACCGACAATATCATTGGATGATGTCCCCACATTGTAATATCATTTCCTGTCAACTTACCAACAATATCATTGGCTGGTGTACTCACAGTGTAATATGATTTACTGTCAACTTACCAACAATATCATTGGCTGGTGTACCCACATTGTAATATGATTTACTGTCAACTTACCAACAATAGCATTGGCTGGTGTACCCACATTGTATGATTTACTGTCAACTTACCAACAATATCATTGGCTGGTGTACCCACAGTGTAATATGATTTACTGTCAACTTACCAACAATATCATTGGCTGGTGTACCCACAGTGTAATATGATTTACTGTCAACTTACCAACAATAGCATTGGCTGGTGTACCCATAGTGTAATATGATTTACTGTCAACTTACCAACAATATCATTGGCTGGTGTACCCACAGTGTAATATGATTTACTGTCAACTTACCAACAATATCATTGGCTGGTGTACCCACAGTGTAATATGATTTACTGTCAACTTACCAACAATATCATTGGCTAGTGTACCCACAGTGTAATATGATTTACTGTCAACTTACCAACAATATCATTGGCTGGTGTACCCACAGTGTAATATGATTTACTGTCAACTTACCAACAATATCGTTGGCTGGTGTATCCACAGTGTCTTTAGCAGCAATGTTGTAAGCTTCATCTGAGGTCAGGAAAGGCTTGGCAACATTGAGATCACTGATAGTAGAGGCACTGTCGTCTTTAATGACATACACCAGTACCTTGCAGGACCTGGAACAGACAGGGAAATATACATACACCAGTACCTTATAGGACTTGGAACATACATGGAAATATACATACACCAGTACCCTACAGGACCTGGAACAGACAGGGAAATATACATACACCAGTACCTTGCAGGACCTGGAACAGACAGGGAAATATACATACACCAGTACCTTGCAGGACCTAGAACAGACAGGGAAATATACATACACCAGTACCTTGCAGGACTTGGAACAGACAGGGAAATATACATACACCATTACCTTGCAGGACCTGGAACAGACAGGGAAATAAACATACACCAGTACCTTGCAGGACCTGGAACAGACAGGAAAATATACATACACCAGTACCTTACAGGACCTGGAACAGACAGGGAAATATACATACACCAGTACCTTGCAGGACCTGGAATAGACAGGGAAATAAACATACACCAGTACCTTACAGGACCTGGAACAGACAGGGAAATATACATACACCAGTACCTTACAGGACCTGGAACAGACAGGGAAATATACATACACCAGTACCTTGCAGGACCTGGAACAGACAGGGAAATATACATACACTAGTAACTTACAGGACCTGGAACAGACAGGGAAATATAACATTCCTATTTAATATACAGTTGAACCTCCCTTAATGATCAGCTCCTTCAGAAATAAACCTCATATATCCATCCAGTATCCAATTTTAACAATTTAAATTGTTCAAATTCTGATATATCTCATTTAAGCAGTGCATCCTTTGCACAGCAAAATGCTCCATAAGGCATTTGCTTAAAGAATGGATGCATTGTATATTTAGGTTCTATTCAATGTTATTAAAGAGGACAACAAAATATTTAATATATTGTAGCATTAAACCAAAAATAATGTGACATCACTTGGAATGAAAGTCACAGCATTACATACAGTTTTTGAAACAAAACATGATATTACTTTTTTTAGCAGTCTTTGGCATACCATACTATAAAAATGAATTATAGATCAATGTTTATACTTTTCCTAGCATTAACAAAAATAATATGAAACCATCTTTTCCTGTAAAATGTTTTTCTTCAGCAATATTTAACTAATTTTAGTGCTTTATGTGTACAGTCATTATATCACAAATCCTGATCGTTGTGATGTTAATCATATCTTCGAGAGAGTGGTACCAAGTCCCATAAATTATTAGATGTTACTGGAACAGATATGCACTGTCTTCTGAGGATGTAATTTTGAGTGGAGAGTTTGGGAGATTGTGCCTATATTGAGACTGGGCAGTTATTATGCAAGAAACATTTTGCTTCCAATTTTTTTTTCCTTTGGTTAGATCATAATGCATTTGGAGAATAGGAAAGAGGTGGTGTGACTTTTAGGAAAGAGGTGGAAGGACCTTTAGGCAAGAGGTGGAGGGACCTTTAGGTAAGAGGTGGAGGGACCTTTAGGTAAGAGGTGGAGGGACCTTTAGGCAAGAGGTGGAGGGACCTTTAGGTAAGAGGTGGAGGGACCTTTAGGTTAGAGGTGGAGGGGACCTTTAGGTAAGAGGTGGAGGGACCTTTAGGCAAGAGGTGGAGGGGACCTTTAGGCAAGAGGTGGAGGAACCTTTAGGTAAGAGGTGGAGAAACCTTTAGGTTAGAGGTGGAGGGGACCTTTAGGTAAGAGGTGGAGGGACCTTTAGGTAAGAGGTGGAGGGACCTTTAGGCAAGAGGTGGAGAGACCTTTAGGTAAGAGGTGGAGGGACCTTTAGGTAAGAGGTGGAGGGGACCTTTAGGTAAGAGGTGGAGGGATCTTTAGGCAAGAGGTAGAGGGGACCTTTAGGCAAGAGGTGGAGGGACCTTTAGGTAAGAGGTGGAGGGATCTTTAGGCAAGAGGTGAAAGGACCTTCCTCCTCATCCAGGAACAAGTCTCCAATCTCCATATATATTTGAGTTTTGAGTGAGACACTGACTAGGATTAGCTCATCACTAATTAACATACATAGTAGTAACAAAATTGTTCTTATGAATCTAGTAAAAGTAGAATAATCAACATAATCTAAAAGAAATTAAATGACCTGGGAGATAACTTATCAGCTGTGATACTGAAATAGATTCTACCTGGCCAAGTTGAACCATATGAGATGAAAGGTCTCCAAGACAGCAGCTGGAGATTGTAGTTCCTGACCGCTATCCCATAGCTTGAATGGTGCCAGCTAGGGAACAGTTGCATTTGAGTTCTTTACTAGCTGTGACTGTACTAACCTTGTGGCACCATATACAAAAGAAATTCATCTTTTCTTTGGTAAGTACCCTGTAGACAAAGCATATATCCACAGTGACAGAGATCTTATCTTTGGTAAGTACCCTGTAGACAAAGCATATATCCACAGTGACAGAGATCTTTTCTTTGGTAAGTACCCTGTAGACAAAGCATATATCCACAGTGACAGAGCCTGATTGGAAACATGATCACTCCATGTTTTGAGTAGTATCTCCCTCTTCTGAATGGATCAATCCCCTTCAGGTACCACTTCAGGCACCATTCAGTAACCTGAAGGGCTCCCTGATTTGAGTAGGAAACACAAGCAAGATCTCCCTCTTCTGATTGGCTCAGTCCAATTCAGGTACCACCTGATGGGGTTCTGGAGATAAGTTGGGATGAAGGGTAAAAAAAGACTTTAGGACAAAACAATTACAGGGGGGATTACTCTTAGTGATGACAGCAAGGGATGGCATGAGATAAACCAAACCACTGTGTTGGAACTGTACATGAAACTGACAATGCATAAAGGTCACTAATTCTGCATGCTGTGGACAGAGTAACAAAACAGCAGGGTGACATGTTCAGCCATGCCAAAACCATCAGTAGGTTCTTTTTCAGTCAAATGGACAATGTCTTGAGCCAAGATAAGTCTAAATAAGATGGAGGTCCTCATTTTAGCCCATGTTCTCCCTTCATTTTAGCCCATTTCCTCCCTTCATTTTAGCCCATGTCCTCCCTTCATTTTAGCCCATGTCCTCCCTTCATTTTAGCCCATGACCTCCCTTCATTTTAGCCCATGTCCTCCCTTCATTTTAGCCCATGTCCTCCCTTCATTTTAGCCCATGTCATCCCTTCATTTTAGCCCATGTCCTCCCTTCATTTTAGCCCATGACCTCCCTTCATTTTAGCCCATGACCTCCCTTCATTTTAGCCCATGACCTCCCTTCATTTTAGCCCATGACCTCCCTTCATTTTAGCCCATGTCCTCCCTTCAGTGATGGCAAAATATGTCAGAAATCATAGAACAGTAGCCTTTGAATGTGATTGGAGCTAACTCCTTATCCTCAAAAGGTCAGATGAGGAAGTTAGCAATTTGTGGTATCAAGTCTTTAAAGGGAGAGATGTCTCTTCTCACACATTTAGGAGTATCCATCTCACCTCATTAAGCTTAAAAGGTGGTAGGCATTTTTGCCTGATCATTTTTTTAACATTTTGTTTCAAAAACTGTTGTTTTTTTGTTTGGGAGGGATTGTTTGATATAGGCCAGGTATGCAGATTCAACATTTCTGGATTTGACTGGAAAACCTGCAGGATGTTTTTCACAGAGTTAGGAGGTTGTTGATCCATAATTTATTCCACTGGAAGAAGCAATTAGGATTAATCAGTCTTTTGATTCTTTGAAGTATTTTAGTAAAAACCCATCAATGGTATAACCATCTGCATTCAGGAGTTTTAAGATAACCACAGTGACAGCTATGTTGGAGTTCTGATTGGCATGACTTTATATTAATGAGGAATTACAAATGATAGAATTATTCAAGTGAAGACCCAACACTGGTATAATCATTCATTCATTCAGAAGTAGCAAGAATGAGGTTTTCAATATGGGCAAAATGACAACCATATTAGATGTCTGAGGGGGCACCATTTTCATTTAGGATGAAAAAGACTTGATAAGAAGTCTTTTAGTGAAAACCATTGGTCATTAATTTATGAGATTAAAGTAGCAATTAGAAGATTTTCAAGATGACCACTATCCTTGGATGTCAGACTGACAATATTTTCAATTAAACAAACTAGACATAATAAAAAAATCATTAAGTGAAAAGCTGATGTTATTATGGTCATCAATTTAAAAAGCAGTGTTAATAAAATTTGGAGGTCTTTCACCAGATCAGCACCATTTTGATTTAATACCAACAATTACATTTTGGACTGATATGGCACTATGAGAATAATTTTAGAGTGAACCCAATGTCTTAATGATCATCTATTTAGGAGGTATGACATTAGAAAAATGTTCAAGACAAAACCATTCACATTATATTAGATGTCCGATTGGCATGATTTTAACTTGGAACAAACTAGATATCATAATCAACCATTCACATTATATTAGATGTCAAATTAGCTTCAGTGTTATTTGGAACTAACTAGATATCATAAGCAACCTGTCAGGTCATATTAGATGTCAGATTAGCTACAGTGTTATTTGGAACCAGCTAGATATCTTAAGCAACCTGTCAGGTCATATTAGATGTCAGATTAGCTTCATTGTTATTTGGAACCAGCTAGATATCTTAAGCAACCTGTCAGGTCATATTAGATGTCAGATTAGCTTCATTGTTATTTGGAACCAGCTAGATATCATAAGCAACCTGTCAGGTCATATTTGATGTCAGATTAGCTTCAGTTTCATTTGAAAACTAGAGATCTAAAGTATTTTAGTGTCATTTGTTGATACGATTCAGTAGTGATTTTCAAGATGGCTATTCTGGCAGCCATACTTGATGTTTGAGGGGCACAAAAAAATCTATCATTTTGGACCTACTTGACCTTGGGATGAATGTGTGTCATGGCAATCTTCCCAGTACTAAGGTTAGGCAGAATAGCAATAACAAACATGAAATTACGGACAATGTTTATGACCAGCAGAACTAATATGAATGCCCTTCATTTGTAATCCTTATTTCAACAAAGGCAGATTGTACAGCTTCTAACTCTATGATCTATGTCAAATGACCAGTACATATCTAACTCTATGATCTATGTAAAATGACCAGTACATATCTAACTGTATGATCTATGTCAAATGACCAGTACATATCTAACTGTATGATCTATGTCAAATGACCAGTACATATCTAACTTTACGATCTATGTCAAATGACCAGTACATATCTAACTCTATGATCTATGTCAGATGACCAGTACATATCTAACTCTATGATCTATGTCAAACGACCAGTACATATCTAACTCTATGATCTATGTCAAATGACCAGTACATATCTAACTCTATGATCTATGTCAAATGACCAGTACATATCTAACTCTATGATCTATGTCAAATGACCAGTACATAGTTCAAAACAAATTAAGGAACTTTTATAAAGAAGTTTTCAATATACTGGAGTCATTCTTTGGAATAAAATATCATATGAAATTAAAAATGCAAAATTTATTTTATCTTTCCATTAGTAATTCACAGCTCATCATTAGATAATCATATTTCCATCCATTTACTTTTTTCTTCTTCCTTTTATGCACAAAAGTTAATATAAACAGATGTAATAATTCTCAAAGATCACCTCCTTCCAGAAGAAGACATTTATGAGTCTGTTGTAAATTGAAATCCATTATTAATAAAACTTGTTTTGACTGCATTCATATATTATCATATATTTTAAATATTTGTAGTTATTGTACTCAAACACATTGTCTGTATAGACCAGAGTTCAAATGTGTGAGGAGAAATAATATTTAAGAAGTTTTACTTTTGTCAGAGAGAGAGAGAGAGAGAGAGAGAGAGAGAGAGAGAGAGAGAGAGAGAGAGAGAGAGAGAATTTAAAGATGGCCTCCAGTGTTGATTATTGTCTATCTGCTAATTTACTGAGTCACCCACTTGAAAGATATTATTATCATTATTATTATTATTATTATTATTATTATTATTATTATTATTATTATTATTATTATTATTATTATTATTATTATTATTATTATTATTATTATTATTATTATTATTATTATTATTATTATTTGATTTTATTAAAAATACTTTACTGCAATACAAAGCTGATCCTAGATGTAAATGGTGAACTTCTGATCTCCAATATTGCAGTTGAAATAGTGAAAATCTTGTTATTGGAACCCATTCTGAAGAATCTGTTACACTGTCATGGAATTTGTACTACATTGATTCCTTTTCCTAAATCATTATTATGAAGAGTTGACCTACAAGAGCATATAATGAATTATATTTATTAGATTCTTTGTATTTATTTGTTTATCAACCAAATGTTTATAGTCAGCACTATGATATTGATTTTATTGTCCAAGGTCATGACCGAGGTTTTCATGTGAAAATTGGCCTGTATGCATGATTACAATAAACAAGAGAGAGAGAGAGAGAGAGAGAGAGAGAGAGAGAGAGAGAGAGAGAGAGAGAGAGAGAGAGAGAGAGAGAGAGAGAGAGAGAGAGAGAGATAGTAATAAACCCAGCCAATCAGATGCAAGATCACAGCATTCATTAATATGGATGGGATTTACTTGAAACTTTCCAAGATTCTGATGAGGTAAGCATATGTTCCAAGACTGTACCAGATTGTGTCAAAAATACAACTTCCAGATACTAAGCCGATATATCAAGTTTGATCAAAATCAGCTCAGAAAAGCAGCTTCCAGAATGGCAACATGCTCTGCCAATCTGACACTAGATCACCTAGGTTAAATGTGTCGATCTCATTGAATATTAAATTTATCCACCATATAGGCATATATTGATTATCAAATTTATCCATATATTGATTATCAAATTTATCCAACATATAAGTATATATTTCAACTTCGATCAAAACTGGATCAAAAATATGACTTCCGGAAGGCTATCAAGCCTATATCTAAGATCATATAATTAATTTGGATGCTGGGTTTTGCTCATTCTTTTAAAACTCATCTGAGATCTTAATTAAAGAGGCCTATATTCCAAGTTTGATCAAAATCAAATGAGATTTACATTCTTTTAGTCAGATGCAAGACAATCTCATTAGTATTGGTGTATCTGACATTTAAAAAAAATGTGTCTGAGATCTTAATGATATCAGTTCCAAGTCTGATCCAAATAAGATGACAAATATGGCCTCCAGAGTGGTATCAAAGACCATCTCATTAATACACATAATCTAATTTGAAATTTTGACAATATAAACCCATTTTCTAAGACTGGCTGAAATTGACTAAAATTGCTTCAGAAACATGGACTCCAGAATAATAATCAGCAAGTTTTGATGTATAATGCACAATTCATGAATGATAATGCATGACAAACACAGGGCATTAACAGTGATAATGCATGACAAACACAGGGCATTAACAGTGATAATGCATGACAAACACAGGGCATTAACAGTGATAATGCATGACAAACACAGGGCATTAACAGTGATAATGCATGACAAACACAGGGCATTAACAGTGATAATGCATGACAAACACTGGGCATTAACAGTGATAATGCATGACAAACACAGGGCATTAACAGTGATAATGCATGACAAACACAGGGCATTAACAGTGATAATGCATGACAAACACAGGTACATAACAAAAACTCACTTGGCTTTACGACAAGGTATGCTAAAACTCCATGTGTTCTTCTTTGCCTTAATGGTTTCTAAGGTCACATGACATGAAAATTTAAAATTTAGTCTAAGATGAATGCTTTCAAAGCCAAAATTTAAACTTTATTTTTTTTTGTTAAACAAAAAGCCAGTCATGACTTATTGGGACCCAGTGGTGATAGTTTTTAATGAAAACTTAAATTTAGCACTTTCAGTTTACCATATTCTTGGGGGTCATGTTTAGGCCGTATCCTACCTACTCCTTTCAAGAGGAGTCTGAATAATGTCAATGATAAGTGTACCATATACTTTACATATCGCTATCTGCAGAAACTGATAAGATAGTAACCTTACTTACGATGAGGAGAGCTCTGTTACACACCAACATTTAGCCTCAGAAGTGCTATATGTCAATCGATACACTGCAGTCAGCTGTGACAGGAAGGATGTCTCCATACTTGTGTAGCTTGTCTTACTGACACTAAGGTAAAATGCGATGATGACAGAGTTTGGAGAATATGTATCAATTCGGACTGTTGCAGCTGTACTTGTTGTATGTTGTGGGGATCCATTATCTTTGGCCCCTACATCAACTTTATAAATAGTGTCTGAAGTAGCTGTAGCAAATAGTTTGATGTGACCTGTAGATTGAAAAGTAGAAAAACAAAATGTAGTTTTTGAGGGTGGAGGTATAAAACTCATTTTAATTATGTAATACTTGCCTGTCACTATTGCCTTGCTTACCTCTTAGATAGAATGTTCTAGAATTCTAGAATAGAAAGAACCCAGAACCATTCTGACAACCCAGAACCATTCTGACAATCACATCGGAAGAACATGTGGGATATATTTCCTCTTTGACTAGGACCTCAAATACATTTTGGGAGGAGGGCATCTAGCAGTAGTGACAGGTAAGTATTTCATTTTATCTACCTAAAAATTACATTTTAATATCAGTATTACATTACCTGTAACTTTAAGCTTGCTCATTTTTCTGGTTCAGATGAGGCTGATGGCCTTAAAGAACTATCATAAATGATATAATCACCCTTATAGTGGCGATGTCCACTACTTAAGTTGGCAGCAGATTGGTCAACGTTTTGGATCCAAGGAAATAATGCATTAGCTTTGGCGCACCTAAAACTAAGTGTAAAAAGAGGAGAAAGTAGTGTGCAACTGCTAAAATGCAACTGTCATAATGATGCATGATTAGATACATGCAACAACCATGACTTCATCAATTATCTTGAAATATGGTCCCTCTTGGTAATGCTTTCCACCCCTTTCTTCAACCATTTGACATGGCCAAAACTACCTTAATACAGATTAATATATGTTGATTATCCTCAGCACAGATACAATTGAAACAATGATATGGAGTGGGGATACCCAAGACATTGATATGGAGTGGGAATACTCAAGACATTGATATGGAGTGGGGATACCCATGACATTGATATGGAGTGGGAATACCCAAGACATTGATATGGAGTGGGAATACCCAAGACATTGATATGGAGTGGGGATACCCAAGACATTGATATGGAGTGGGGATACCCATGACATTGATATGGAGTGGGAATACCCAAGACATTGATATGGAGTGGGAATACCCAAGACATTGATATGGAGTGGGGATACCCATGACATTGATATGGAGTGGGAATACCCAAGACATTGATATGGACTGGGGATACCCATGACATTGATATGGACTGGGGATACCCATGACATTGATATGGACTGGGGATACCCAAGACATTGATATGGAGTGGGGATATCCATGACATTGATATGGAGTGGGAATACCCAAGACATTGATATGGAGTGGGAATACCCAAGACATTGATATGGACTGGGGATACTCATGACATTGATATGGAGTGGGAATACCCAAGACATTGATATGGAGTGGGAATACCCAAGTCATTGATATGGACTGGGGATACCCATGACATTGATATGGAGTGGGAATATCCATGACATTGATATTGAGTGGGAATACCCAAGACATTGATATGGAGTGGAGATACCCAAGACAATGATATGGAGTGGGAATACCCATGACATTGATATGGAATGGGAATACCCAAGACATTGATATGGAGTGGGGATACCCAAGACATTGATATGGAGTGGGGATACCCAAGACAATGATATGGAGTGGGAATACCCATGACATTGATATGGAATGGGAATACCCAAGACATTGATATGGAGTGGGGATACCCAAGACATTGATATGGACTGGGGATACCCAAGACATTGATATGGAGTGGGAATACCCAAGACATTAATATGGACTGGGGATACCCATGACATTGATATGGAGTGGGAATACCCAAGAGATTGATATGGAGTGGGAATACCCAAGACATTGATATGGACTGGGGATACCCATGACATTGATATGGAGTGGGAATACCCAAGACATTGATATGGAGTGGGAATACCCAAGACATTGATATGGACTGGGGATACCCATGACATTGATATGGAGTGGGAATACCCAAGACATTGATATGGAGTGGGAATACCCAAGACATTGATATGGAGTGGGAATACCTAAGACATTGATATGGACTGGGGATACCCATGACATTGATATGGAGTGGGAATACCCATGACATTGATATGGAGTGGGAATACCCAAGACATTGATATGGACTGGGGATACCCATGACATTGATATGGAGTGGGAATACCCAAGACATTGATATGGAGTGGGAATACCCAAGACATTGATATGGAGTGGGAATACCTAAGACATTGATATGGACTGGGGATACCCATGACATTGATATGGAGTGGGAATACCCATGACATTGATATGGAGTGGGAATACCCAAGACATTGATATGGAGTGGGGATACCCAAGACAATGATATGGAGTGGGAATACCCATGACATTGATATGGAGTGGGAATACCCAAGACATTGATATGGAGTGGGGATACCCAAGACAATGATATGGAGTGGGAATACCCAAGACATTGATATGGAGTGGGGATACCCAAGACATTGATATGGAGTGGGGATACTCAAGACATTGATATGGAGTGGGGATACCCAAGACAATGATATGGAGTGGGTCTATACCCAAGACATAGATATGGAGTGGGGATACCCAAAGAAGCTGGTTTCTCACCATAATTAAAGAATCAGACTCTTCGCTGATTGTTGCATTTGAAAAGTAAAACTTCTGTTGCTATAAGCAAAGCATGTAGCTCACCTCTCACAGGTGCTAAGGACAGCAAGAAAAGAGTTTTAATGGCAAGGTTCTCAAAAGTAACTTTATCTAATGGTTCTAGGCAGTTTTGATGAAACCCATAACAAGCATAAGAATTTAATCTAGGTATTAGTGAATGCATTAGAGGTCTCTGCTGCTTAAAATATGTAACAAGATCAGAAAGATCAGAATCTAAACCAATGGCAGGACTCTTAGAGAATTTTAGCTTGTTAGACAAAGTTACCAATGTTGCCCTTAATAGTTGAAAGCCATCATTCTTTGTTTGAACAGGAAAAGATGTCTACCACTTTGCACAGTGAAGTACAGCTAGTATTAATGTGTCCCCAGTACTACACCAATCGCAAAAGATTCTTCACTTGCATTGTGGAACTTGAATGTGGATAATCTACTGGTCAGGACAATGCAGTTGGCAACTTAGCTAGGAAACTTGTCACTTGAGATGAGTCAATTACATTAATGTAGAGATTTTGTGGATGGTTGTGGAAGAGACTGCTGTTATAGCAGGTCCCTTTTTCTGAGGTCATGTCCTGGGTTGGTCAACCCCAATCATGATGGTCACAGATGGGCTCTCAGAATGAACTGAGCAGTGGAGGTCCTAAAATATTGAGGAGCACTTGCAGAATCATTTCAAATGGTGGGAAGGCATAACTAAAAGGATGTTGTAAGGGGGTCCACTGCCCAGACCCTCTGATCTAGGACTAAGGAGACATCAAAATGGAGATCATTGTTCAGTCTCTTTGCAAATATGTCCACCAATGGTCTCCGCAATTGTCTGTCTGAACAGAGATTGTGTTATGAATGAAATGGTGCTGCTTTGCCCTATATGGGGGGAGTGTGTACTTGCTCTCAAAAGAATGTTGTTTTTCCAAATATTGCTGGGGTTTGTGCAAATAACTCTCCAGAAGTTTCCACTCCCACAGGCCTTAAGAAAGTGCCATGATAGTATACTCTCTCCTCAACCATATCTGATACTGACTGTATCAGTGTAACCATGAGAGATCATGGACCTTTATAATTATTTTTTTTTCTAACAAAGAAGAAGATTCCATATCTCCCAGGATTTAGTCTTCTTTGCCAGACTCGGCAATGGATCCTATACTTTCATGGGATTAAGGAGTAAAATTGCTGGGCCATAAAGAATACAATAGAATGGACAACCGTGCACTCATATGCGCCTTCTTCTGGATAAAAATGCAAGGTGAGTATCCCTTCTTGTGCCCACCTTTCCCCATATTCTGTGACTCTCCTGAAGCAAGAAATATAATTCAAATATTATTTATTTCAAAAGATGAATCAGTGTACTACCTAACCAAGTACTTATTATTCAATTCTACATTAATCTATTAAAAAGTAATTTAAATTCTGGGTAGTGATACTAATACCTAAAGAAGGCAAAACTATAACAGAGTTCTGCCAAAAGAATTAGGTTATGGTGCTACAACTCTGGAGGAAATACTTACCATAATGCTGGGTAAAGGATAGGAGAAGAAAAGAAAACAGCATTGCTAATCATGCATGACACAATGAAATCCCCTAAACTAACAAGAGAACTAATATCATGAATGAACTTTACAAGGACTATGGAGGATTATCACTCAGTTTTCATGGAGAATTGAAATAATTTGCAAAAAAAGGTTAAACAAGTAAATGAAGAAAATTTTCATAGAGCAAATTCCACATATCTTCATGATAGATGCATAGGGCAGAGTAAATATCCAGCCATCAGACTTCCGGGATCTCTCTATTTTTTAATTATGATCATGAACTAGGAGACTCATTCCTGGCAATAGTGTGTATATATATATATATATATATATATATATATATATATATATATATATATATATATATATATATATATATATATATATATATATATATATATATATATATATATAAAGATAAACAGTCCCTTCATGTGTACCCGGCTGTACTTTTTCCAGAGTATATGCTGGAAAAGGATGGAATACCATGGAAAAACATGGAAAACCCTGGAAAACTATGGAAAATTGAAATATTCTGCAGAATTTAGCATGGAAACCCTGGACATTGTGCATGGAAAATGCTGGACATGCCTGTAAAATGCTAGACATTTTAGACTTTGATTTTTTTCAGCATGGAAAACCATGGAATTTTCCAGCATTTTCCATGCTAAAATGTTCCAGCGTTTTCCAGCCTACTCTGGACAGAGGCTGGAATATTAGACCAAATATTCCAGCGTTTTCCATGCTTGAAATTGTCCAGCGTTTTCCAGCCTACCCTGGACAAAGCATGGAATATTAGTCCAAATACTCCAGCGTTTTCCATGCTAGAATTTTCCAGCGTTTTCCATGCTAGAATTTGTCCAACGTTTTCCATGCTAGAATTTGTCCAGGGTTTTCCAGCCTACCCTGGACAGGGGCTGGAATATTAGTCCAAATACTCCAGCGTTTTCCATGCTAGAATTTTCCAGCGTTTTCCAGCGTTTTTCATGGAATATGATGGAAAATCTACAGCCTGGTACTCATCAAACAAGGGGAGTGTGTTTGTCAAGGATTGATTAAGGTAATCACAAATTAAGTAAGCTCTTTCAATCTCATCAGGTCTTTATCAAAGGCAATTACCTAACACAAGACAAACAGTGAACACTAAATTCATAAAGCTTTACATTAGTAAGTCTAATAAAATTGTTTTTCAATTTTAGCCATCATGAATAATGGTCTAAACTTTGATGATGAAAGAGGGCCGTCTACTGTCAACATATGATAGAAACCATCACTTTTTCTAGCACAGTGACAAGTCTAAAATTAAACATACATTACTCCCAAAAGAATGTGAAATTTGATATCATCACATTTAAGATTTGTGGCCCTCAGTATGTCAGAAAAACTGAAAAACTACAAAAAATGATCAATCTTTACAGATCTAACTGGATGACCAAGAAGCTGGACAGAAGTCCAGCAAAGGAAAGACACTTTCAATGATATTACACTTATCATACTCACTGCTCTTGCCATTACTCACTTGATTGCCTGTGACTCATTCATTTTCCCTCAGAGTTTGCTTTGTTCCTATGTTTGGAAGGATTTGGATGGCTTGTTTCTTTATAATATGCATAAAAAACAATTAAAATGAACAGTGGTATCTACTCAAAAAGCTCTCTAATTATTTCCTGTTTGATGATTATAATCAGTACACCACTATTATCTGTATGTTTATTTATTTAGAAATTTCAGAACGAAAGAAAAGCTCTTGTTTCTTATTTGATCATAAATTGTGATTATATACATGAAACAATCTTTCGTCTTTATTAGAAATGACTGTGCAGTCAGTACACTTTTATATTAATGGTTAGTCAGCTTGTTCTGGAATGTCAACACACATAACAACAAACCGAGTCGAAGGAAAGGGAGGTAATGCAGTTGGATATCTTGTACAATCTTAGTTCTTAATTTTAATGGTAAATTTTGAAAGCTTGGAGTAAGTTTTACCAGAGAAATGGAATTTTAATAAAGTTCTACACGAATATATATTTAAGATTTTCTCCATAACTGACTTTTTCAAAAAGCAATAAGTAAGACACAGCCCAAATAATTGGTATACGTTATGATGAGGCATTTTCTAAAAATACTGCATGCAAATAAAATGTCTGGAACTTTTTTTGTACATTGGACCAAATCACACCTGTTAGCTTTGTCATTCTACTCAAAAGGAAAGTGTCGAATTCAATAATCATTTTTATTTTAGGAACTGATGATGCTTTCTCTTGAATACAAGTCATATTGTTAATTGTATTAGCAGGTGCCCAGAAAAAAAAATCAGTTAAAAATATTAATTATTTTCTTTGGAACTAACAAAAGATGCACTAATACAAGATAAGCTTCATTTGTGTTTTGATACCCCGAGTCATGTTTCAGTATAATGATAAAGATTTGTCTTGGGAATATTTTCAATACCATTCTTCTATAATGATTTGCCATTGGGACTTGATACATTCGTATGGATAAAAGGAAGTGTTTGATTGGCAAGTACTGCCTGGACAAAGCCAAAGTGTAACACTACTTCCTTCTAGCCCAAAATAAGGCACTCAGTCATATCAACAAATCGATTCCAACATTCATACCGTTACCCAAATGCAATATGTCTACCAGTATGTTAAAAACAGTGTAGCATTTAAGGCTATATTATGTGTACATGTACACATGGGAACTAAATCCTTTGATTTATCTTGAAAATCATGAAGCTAAAAAAGATGCTTTAAATTCACTGATGAAAGTTTCAAGATAAAGTTAACATAATTTGTCATAGATGTAGAACTAAACAGTAAGACTGATGTATAATGGCTTTACCTGTGTTACCATCCAATGAAAACAGGGTTGGGTAGTTGTTCTGAGTGAAGTAATAGCTCACTTCAGCATTGGCCCCCTCATCAGCATCTGTAGCTGTTACCATGGTGATGGTGAACTGGCAACCATCATTGTAGGCAATTTCAGTATTGTAGAATGTTGATGAGAATACAGGATTATTGTCATTCACGTCCAAGATTGTGATTCTAACGGATGTAGTAGCCGACATAGTTGGTGTGCCGCCATCTGTAGCAATCAAGTTGAAACTAAAACTAGATACTGTCTCTCGATCAATTACTTGCTTGACTGAAATCACAGAAGTCATGGAATTCACTTTAAGATACTGACTTGCAGTAACCCCATTTGGTGTGGAGGTATCAATGGTAAGGGTGATGGCCGCATTTATGCCAATATCTGCATCGGTGACAACCACTGTCAAAATACTTGTGTCAACAGGCTGGTTTTCAACAGATGATCCAGTGTATATAGTATTTCCAAAGACTGGAGAATTATCGTTATAATCACTGATTGTGATCGTCACATTAACCTCACTTGATAACATCGGTGTACCTCCATCAACGGATCTGACCAGAAGTTGATATTCATCAAGAATTTCTCTATTTAAAGAACCTGCCGTGCTAATTACACCGGTAGTGGGATGGATTGTAAAGTGGGATGCTGTACCCTTCCAAAAGATAGGAATAGATATCGTAAAGGCACCATTCAGGTTAATATCATGATCTGTCACAGTCAGTCTGGCAACTGAAGTTGTTATTGGAACATTCTCTGATACAGAGAAAGTGAAAGAAGTAGCGGTGAACATTGGATTATTATCATTTATGTCGAGTATGGTAATGGTAGCAGTCGTTGTAGCACTTCTGGGTGTTGCTCCATTATCTGTAACAGTCACTACTAGATAGTATGTGTTAGTCGTCTCTCTATCGAGAGCATTTTGAATCTGGACTATTCCAAGAGATGGGTCGATCTTGAAATCTGAGTTAGTGTTTCCTGCAGTGATAGTGTAGGTTAAGAGTGCATTTTCAGC
Organism: Potamilus streckersoni; assembly: GCA_016746295.1. NCBI lineage: Eukaryota > Metazoa > Mollusca > Bivalvia > Unionida > Unionidae > Potamilus > Potamilus streckersoni. The sequence goes on from JAEAOA010000587.1 coordinate 1,588,719, forward strand.
CTTGTCAGCATCGGTGGCTGTTATGTGGAACACCACTGTGTTGATGGTAGTATCCTCAGTAACAGATGTATCATATGTTCCACTGATGATGGGATTGTTGTCATTTACATCATTCAAAAGGACGGTGACCATAGTTGTACCTGTCTTTGAGGAGGGGTTGGTGCCTTGGTCAACTGCTAGTACTGTTAAAGTATGACTAAAAGAAAGAAAAAATTGAGAAATAGATTAAATTATAAAATATTGAATTCATACACATTAAAATTGTTAAGCTTGAATAACAATATTTCTTAACATTTTTAATGTCATGCATAGAATTAACAGTTAAATCTAATTCCTTAGGACAAATAAAACATTCATAAGGACTGATAAAACTGTTTTACATCTGTCAAGTTGCACTTGTAGCTTGAAGGACTAACTAATCTATTCATTTATTCATGATTTTCAATAATTTTTAAAGAATAAAAAGTGAACTACAACTAAAAATCAAACCAACTTTTAGAAAGCGTAAAAAAATTCAGCATTATTTTAAATTGCATATATAAAGAGATGTTAATGTTATTAGCCCAGATGGTTATATAATTTTAAAAAGTATGTCCAGTCATTTTTACAAACTGTTCCAAAGAATGCTTTAGACTTAAATGACTGTTATTAAAGGTCAGCAGTATAAAAAAAATTAACTGCACAAAATATTTCCGATATCGATCTAAATTTGATTAATTAAAAACATGTGAATGGTGAGGAAGGAGTCCATTAATATCTTAGCTTCCCTTCTTTATATTAGTTGACAAATGATTGGGAGTATGCCAGGTGGCAACAGCAGTATTAGTGGATTTATAAAAAGGTAGGAGTGGATTAGCTGTGGTAGTGATAGTGCCAGCGATGGTCAGTTGGTACTACCAATAATAGCAGTAGCATTGGTAGTAGCGATAACGGCACCAGCAGCAATAGTAAATTTATAATTATGGTAGTAGTGCAAGTAGCAATAGTGCTAGTGATGGTTAATTGGTGGTAGTAGCAGTAATATTGATCAAGATGGTTGCTTTTACAGTTTCTTGGATAAATAATTAAAACATTATTGATTATTACATTAACAATTATTCATTCATAATATTATTTTAAATGACCTGCTTTCAAAGTCATTTTTCAAAATGACTGCCACATTCGTTACACATTTTTTATACTATATATTATTTTGAACTATGAAGTCATATCATAAATCAAGCATCTTCTACACTGCAGAAAGTAGTTCTTCATCCAACATGTTGAATTCTAATGTGAATTT